>JAMKCF010000298.1:0-33083 GCA_023634235.1 Pisaster brevispinus | reverse complement strand
CATATCTACATGCTTGCTTGCTTGCTTGCTTGCTCGCTCGCTCGCTCGCTCGCTCGTTTATTTATTTATTTTTTTAATTATATTAATTTGTGTAGCTCTTACAACAGCTTTGAGGGGCCTTTTCTTTCCACCGACTTTACTTCTTTCTCTTGTCCATGCCATTTTGAAGCTTTCAAAGAGCTTCACCTCGTTTTGCTGTCATCAGGGTTCTTTTTCTGTGAGGGTTATCCTGATAGATTGAATGTAAAAATTACAAAGCATTGTAGGAGTTTGTAATTGAGACAGAAAGACATGTAAACAATATTAGATTGAAAGTTCAGAGATATGATAAATATTTTTTAGTAATTTAGTGAAATTTAACACAGTGAAAAACTTTTTCATTACATCAGTATTTTGTACATTTTAATGAGGTGTTTGGTTTTGTTGATCTTCAGATGTTTTGAAGATGACAGTATTTTAGATTTGTGGGGTGTCATGGCCGAGCGGGTAAGAGCATATCAGACTCGAGTTCTGGTGGTTAAGTCATCAGATGTGGGTTCAAGTCCAGGTCATGACACTTGTGTCCTTCAGCAAGACACTTAACTACAATTGCTTCTCTCTATCTAGGGGTAAAATGGGTACCTGTGAGGGCAGAGATTATGTGAATGATTAGCTTGGAGCGCTATATAAGAATAGATTTTTGTCTTACCTTAATCGCCTTGTGTGTTTTAACACCAGCACAGCTTGACATGCTTGATGCTTGTTGATAATTATAAATAAATATGAATATACTCTGTAAATACTCATACCATAAACCTTAAATACTGTCACTTTTAAGTCTAAACAAAATCCCATTGGCCCTACATTACATGTTAGATAAGGTGCATCAGATAAGGTGCATCTTGTGTTTTCTGTAACAGGGTTATTAAAATGTGAATTTCAGCTGGGCAGAAGTGATATAATAGTTATTGTTGAACGTTGAATTAAAGTTTCCGGTTTGGATATGTTGGAATAAAAGCGGTTTTAAAGTTGCGACAAACAGTCAATTTTTGCCTTTGTTTTTATTCATTATCATCCGAGTATAATATTCTAAATAAAGTAAAATAACAAGTTTTTAAATGCACCTTACTATCATCTGGATTTACATATTTGTCTGGGCATCTTCTTGATGGTCTGGTCTGTAATTATAAAGATAGAATTTGTTTGTTTCTTCAAAGTGTATACAATTTTTATACAAATTAGTTTTAAATATTTTGTTATATTTCAAGGTTCTTAACTATTAAAATTAAAATGGCAACTTATTCTAAATAAAATAAAATAACAAGTTTCAGAATGTACCTTGTCATCATTATCCGGACTTGTGTATTTGTGTGGACATCTTCGTGATGGTCTGGGCTGTAGTTATGATAAAGGTATAAGCTATTTGTTCAAAGTACATACATGCAGTAATGTTGATGTATTAATTAATTGATATTTGAATTGTTGATTATTTAATAGTTGATTATCAACTCGAAACTTGGGTTGTGGATACATGTAGGTCTTGTAATTCTCAAGAAGCCTATTTTTATTGGACCCCTAGATCAAATGTCAAGGTCAATATGGCTAAAACAAGAAATGTTGTCCAAACGATAAGTCAAGAAGGACTTGGTATATCAACTCCAAACTTGGTTTGTGGATTGGTCTTGGGATCCCCAGAAGCCTATTGTTTTTGGATCCCTAGGTCAAATGTAAAGGTCATTCATTATGGCTAAAACAAAAGAAATGTTGTCTAAGCAATAGCTCAAGAATGAGATTAATCTCAGCGGGGCATTTGTGTTTGTCAACACACCATTCTTGGGTTTTTTTTTGGTTTTTTTTTTTTTTGGGGGGGGGGGTTTTGTGAACGGAGGAACAATGTATGATTATAAAGAGTCATCAATACAATGCATTGTACAACAGAAACATGGGGAAAATGAAATGTAATTAAGCAGTTGGTGATTTTTCAAGTTGCATGTATTAAACAATAAAGTACTCTTTAACAATCTGCCTGGGGTCGATTTCACGAAGCATGTATTAAACAATAAAGTACTCTTTAACATTTCTTTGTTTTATATATATTGTTTTTATACTTACATGTACAGGCAATTTGAGAGATGATGTAGAAGGGGTTTGGTCCAAGCTGCAAGGCTGACTGCAAACATCGGGACCAGATGGGATGTCAGAAAATCTGCCTGGGGTCGATTTCACGAAGCGCTGTGATGCGTCGTATCTTAAGTTACGATGTATACGCGTCGTAAACTTGCGATGTGCTCCCCCATCGATTTCACAAAACTTACGATGCATTCTAGAAGTCGCAAATTCCTTGACAACGAGCTGAAGTGCAATGTAACTTACGACGACCCAAAGGGTCGTCTTAACTTACGTTGCTCTAGTCAAAATGGCGTTAATGCTTCTACTAGACAGAGAAGCCGGGCGGGCATTACGCCGAGAAAGATTATTTCGTGACCGAAGATGCCCACTTGATTCATTAACTGACGATGAATTTTACAAGCGTTATCGCTTTACACGAAACGGAATTGTAGGCTTATTTGAAAGAGTTGAATTAGAACACGATACAAAGGTAAATGATTAAATAAGCATCGATGAAATTTTTAATTTGTTACTTAATACATGAACACGTTTTAATTTATTTCTGTAACTTACATATAAAGTACTCGACAAATGCCAATGATTAATCCCTTGTCAGTACGGTGTGTGCGTTGTTAAAAGAAAACTGTCTAGCGCCACCGTTCGTTTGCTCAAAAACATAAACAAACACAAACAAACAAACATGGCGGCGTCCACACAGTTTGTTTTTATGCACACAAGTGAAGTGGTTGGGGTTTTTTTTCAAAGTTACTCAGCCATGTTGAAGCTGTTAATATGGATGGACCAAGTTGGATACTAAAGACTAAAGCTAAGTTTCACCCAGACAGTTCAACGATTATTAAACTAAAGCTAGGCCTAGTCCTGTTTTTTTTTTTCGTTTTTTTTTACAACACCGTTGTGACCGTTGATTGATTTTTGGATAATGATACCAAAATTTTAATGAAATTTTGTTAACATGTTTTATTTTTTAAAAGTAGTGAGTTAGAGTTAGACTAAACATCATATTATGCTAGAGTAGAACAAAACCTTCTAAGTTCTAGGTTAGACTAGAGCAGTAAAGTGAACAAATTCCAATGAAAAAATTGTGTGGGTGTTACTTTAATGAATGTGTAATTATTATGTCTAACTCTTAAATTTAAAAAATAAAATGGGCTGGGTTTGGAAATTATTGTAGGATACACCGGAAGACACTTTTCCCTTCCACTTGATCATGGTCATGATGGTTGCTAAATCCAACATAAATAGTGGGTGGGTGATGCCAAGAAACAAGATGAATCCTTTTCCGTACGGTTATGTATATATATGTCCCATTATATTTATTATTTTATTAAATTATTTTATTTAAGGCATTCCACAAATTTCTCTGAATTAATAACAAAATAATTAAATTAATACAAAAATATTGTTGGTGTACTAGTAAATATTACTACTAAACTATTCAATACAGTTTTTAATTTCACCATAGAGAAAGGACAGAGAAGGAGTTACAACTAGAGCCCTTATCTTATCTGGCACCAATTATCCAATTAGCGCACTACCCGAGTCCAGTGGAAACTCTATGGAGCCCACCCACTGCGCGCAATACGCCAGCGGCCGCAGCAAGCCCTCTATGCCCTATGTGTGTTACCGCCTTTCGCTGCTGTCGCTGGCATCACATCGTTTTCATTCACAATTATTGGAGAGTCACAATTCGCAACAAACAACTCTAACGCATGCGCAGTATTACCATGATGCACTGCTATATGCGCAACGTGTTTTCGTGTATACTTGTGATCGCCAGCTTTGACCGAATTTGAATAATCAAAATCGGATATTTCTGAGGTGAGTTGTGAAACTTTTAGTTTTTTGATGAAGGTGCAAAATGCTGAAATATGTATTTTGGATTTAAAGTTATGAAAATTATGGCGGATGTTGCCTATGGATGGAACTTAGTCGAGGTTGTTCAAAAACGTTTTCTCTGCATGGGGATGTATGTTTGAATCGTAGACACAAGTAGACACAAACTGAAAAAAGGTTGCAAACAACTTCAATTTTTTAAATATTTTTCGTTTTTCAAGAAAGACAAATGTGTATTTCATGTGTTACTTGTTCTCTCATTTATTGTTTGAAACCGATTCCAATTTGTACAAATGACAAGAAGGACATATCAAGATCATTATTTCATGTTAAAATCCAGAAACCAACCCAGAGAAACGACAGTAAACCTTTAACCGAAGATATTAATAACTCGTTCATGTAACAGTCGTTGGTTCAACATGGGTTTTTGCGCACGTTGTAACGGTTGGAAAAACTGTACGGCCGTTTCATGTTTATGTTGATGTAAGATCTTAACAAATTTACATGATGTATATTGTTATGTTATGATAGGCATATAATACTATTAATAGAATGTTCCGTTTGTCATTGTGGAATCTTTCTCTATGGTGGAATATACCTTAATTGAATTATTATGTTTGAAATAAAGTTTTTATTTACGATTATTGATAAATGAAGTAAAAATAATAAAATTAGAGCCCTACTCCTGGCACAATTCAACGACTTATTGTTGGTTTTAATTTTTTAACCATTTGTTAAATTGTAATGCTGCACTGTGCTAGAGTAGAACCCTCAGCCTTAAATTTAAAAAGAGAACACTTCAATCACGCTTCAAATAATTGTTTTCCTGCTGTTTGGAGTGATCTTCCTCTGAATATCACAAAATTGCCTCACTCTAGAATTGAACCAACCCAATGTAACGTTTACCACCAGTTAAGTAGAAACTGCAGCCACTTCCTTCAAGGACCTATCCTTTTTTATAATTTAATAATAATAATCATTATTATTATCTTCAATTTTCTGGTAGTGGTAGGGCTCCTTTTCAAGTAAATTTGCTATTTTTATCCTTTTGTTAGCAGAATTTGCCAAATTGTTTATCATCTATTTTTATCTCCTCATCTCATTTGTATTTATAGTTGTTAAATTTTGCTTTTTCCAATATTCAGCTTTTGTTGTGCTCTGTGTCTGAGCATCTCTATGGTCTGAGGAAGGAATGGTGATGGTCTGAGCCATGGCCGAATGTCTACGGGATGTTTGTAGACTGTGTGGAGAACAAGGAGCCGCTGGTCTTCATAGGAGAAAACCTCACAGTAAAGAAAAATACAGAGATGTCATACTAAAGGTCTTGGATTTGGATGTCAGTCAAGATGTGCTTGGAACCCATCCCCCATTTCTCTGCCATAGTTGCTTCAAGAAGCTAGACCTGTGGTGTAAAGCTGCAAAACGTAAGAAGCACACTACTTGCAACATCAATGTAACTACCTTTTGTGAACATGTGTGTTCACAAGGCTGTGTTCTCCATCCTACACTTGATGATCTCTCATCCATTTGCAACAGGGTCATCGAATTGGCCAGTCAACATGGGTACTTGACATGGCGTGGCCCTGACAGGTTGAAAGTTATGAAGTTTGGGGAGAGTGGCTACCCTGAAGTGGAGCTAAATATCTTCAATGATGTTTCTTGGAGGGTTGATGTGTGTGGATTTGATGTTACAGGGTCGCGTTCTTGGTTTGTGGATATCCCGGCATCATTAGGGATTGCAGATGTCGAAGGTGTGCTCAGAGTATTCTGCGAGAATAATGTTTGCATGGGCAACGATGACTACCCGCTTTTAGTGAAGTCAAAGGAAGGTTCCGCTGCTCAAATCCCAGTTACCATTACTGGCAGGGATACACTCCAAATTCATCCATATCGGACCATCCGACATAGAAAGTGCCATTTGCTGGTCTCCAAGCCCAAGATGAAGTGTGATGTATGTCAACTTCTGAGGGTGGATCTAAACATCTTGTCGTCAAGGCTTAGTAATGTCCCGGCTACAGTATTAACATCATCAACAGTTCGCAATGATGCCATGTCGTATATCAACCTGCAAAAGAAGATGAAGTTGGTGAAAGCTGAGAATCGGTCTCTGAAGAGGAGTGGGGCCCTCCAGGAAAAGGTACGCCTGATGATAGAAGGTGACAGCATCACTTTGCCTGTCAATAGTAGCAGTCTGGTATATCAAGCAATGGAGGAGGAAGAATCTGCCTTCAAGTCTGCTGTCCCTGAGCACTCCCATGCAGCGTTGCTTTGGGAACAGCAGAAGAAGTCTTTTCAGAAGGGCAAATGGATGAGGTGGCACCCAGCCATCATAAGATTCTGCGTCGCTCTGCAGAGCAAGTCATCGGCATCCTACGACCTTCTTCGTGAAAGTGGCTTTCTGAAGCTGCCTCATCCCAACACTCTTCACTCCTACACACATTTTGGTGAGCCAACTGCAGGGTTTAATTCGGATCTGGTTTTGAGGGTTGTAGAGGACGTCGGTCTTTATTCACTTCCTGAACACGAACGTAATGTCACAGTCATGTTCGATGAAATGAAGATAAATTGCTAATGAAATCCTCCAGTTTGAAGTGAAATGCAAAGGAGGGGAGGTCCCAATTGCCAGTCATGTGCTGGTTTTGATGATTCGGGGTATATTTACTTCCTTGCGGTCACCAATTGGGTACTACCCTAGCCTTGGCGTTTCCAGCCATCAGCTGTACCCCTGCATTTGGGAGGCTATTAATCTTCTTGAGGCAGTGGGGTTTATTGTGAGGGCATTGGCATCAGATGGGGCATCGGCCAACAGAAAATTCTACAAGATCCATGGACCCTGGAACTCCTTCACACATTCAGTGAGCCATCCTGCAGCAGAGCGAGACCTTTTCTTCTTCTGTGATGCCCCTCATCTCATGAAGACAACCAGAAATAACTGGGAAAATTCAGGCTTTCACAACAAGACCAGAAACTTGCATGTAAGTTTGTTGATACAACTGTTTAGTGTTGAAATCTTTTACAACTGATAAAATTGACACTATCTTAAATTGCAGAAAACTCTACCTGTTTATAGAAAATGTAACAAAATTCAAGAGAAAAACACAACCCCTTTTTGCATTCTTGACAGAAAATTGATAATTTGTTACAAGGAACACTGTGTTATTTATACACATGTATGTAATTGGTCAATGTCAAGTTTACATGTGTATCATAATTTTTTCTCATTTTAGTTTCAGAAGCAAGATATTTAGTGGACCCATTTGCTGATGTTGTATGACTGGGACATTGGGATAAATAGATCTTCCCCAGGCCTCCGTCGATTACACAAGATATCGTATGAACATCTGCATCTTACCCCAACTTTGAGGATGCGAGTCTATATGGCCACACAGGTACATTGTTGTTTTATAAATGTTAATGAATAACAAACACCAACTGTCTTCTAAGCATTTAAATTGTAAAACATAGAGCAGAGCCATGACAGATGAAAGCAAAGGAACACACCTTATTATTATGAATTTTGGCAGACGTTATAACAATTTTTAATTCCCATTATTTTAGGTTCTTAGCAGTACTGTTGCTAATGCTTTTGAGGCATTTGGCCGTCACGATACTTCTTCAACTCAGCTGTTCGTGTCAAAGTTCGACCAGTTTTTTGACTGTTTGAACGTTGGAAATCCCCACAAGTCAGCACACAAACTCAAACCAGCTTTAGCTCCATATACAAGTGTAGATGATTGGCGATTTAAGGTAATTTCTGTCACATGATGTTTTACCCAACCCCCCCCCCCCAAAAAAAAAAAAAATTTCAACTGATTTTAAATACTCATATACATGAAGTGTGTGGGTTCTTACTGCAAAATATATGTAGTGCATTTCCTCCCCCCCCCCCCCAATTCTGCACAGACAGGTTTACATTTGATAATTAAAAAAAAAAATTATTGAAAATGATTAAAATGTTATTTTTTTTAACCAGTGGCTTCAAGATGACTTCTTGGACTTTCTTGATAGCTGGGAAAAGGAATCCGAGAGCCTGGAAAATGTAGCAAAGGAAGTAAAACAGAGGATGTGCATAAGCAGAGAGACACTAGAAGGATTGCGTATTACTGGTAATTATTTATTGCATTTTCATTTTTAGTGCAGGTCATGTTCATGTATGTCTAGCACAAAGTTACAAATCTTAAAATTAAATTAACCAGTGAAGAACAAACTTTGAGACATACAAAGAAGCAACAAGACAACCAAGTTTTTTTTATGCAACTCGATTTTCAAAAGAATCCAGTATGATATTGTTCACAACACTAGGCAGGGTATACTTTTGGTAATTGTCAAAGACCAGTATCCTCACTTGGTGTATCCCAACATATGCATAAAAAAACAAACCTGTTACAATTTGGGCTCAATTTCCAAAAATACACCCTGCCTTTAAAGTTTTATCAAAGATAACAATATAATTTCATCAAAATTTCTTTTAATTTCAGTGAATTCCTTCACAAAATTGGGTAAAGTCCTCCTGCAAATTCCAGGAGTGGAGTAATTCCTGAGCGATCGATTTAACCAGGATCCACTCGAGATGTACTTTTCAAAGCAGAGATCAGCAGGAGGGACCAGTGACAACCCCACTGCTGAACAATTCGGACATAACATGATGGCTTTTCATGTTACCAGATCATGCACCAAAGCCTCCAAGCATGGAAATTGTCAAAAAAACACAGAGGGTGACAAAGAGTGTTTACTTGATAACACACCTCTTCCGAAAAGACCAAAAAAGCGTTGAAAGGTGTACAGTATAACAGATCTTGGTTGGAGATTTACCGTAATGGGGAATTTGCATCAAACCATTTTTTGTGTATGTACCCCCCTGACTTGATATACACTTCTCACGGTTGTTCTAATATAACTTGAGCTGGTAGTTTATTCGCATTACACAGTTGAGAGTTATTGCTGACAAAGAAAGATTTAAACTGGGATTCAGATCTTACGAAATACATTAAAATTGTGAAAATGGTGGCATTTCCTACTTTTGATAACCTTTGGAGTTATAGATTTAAAATAGCTTTGAGAACAGTGTCCTCAATGATAAAGTAAATCGAAGCATAAAGCAAGGACACTTACTAAAAATTCAGTATTTTTTTATCATCAGGCAGACTTTAAAAAGTAAGAATTAAGATCAAAGTCTGAAATTTCTCATCCCTGACATTAACGGTAAAATATGTTGACAAAGATGATGTAAAAAGAAAAATATGACAAGAATACTCTAGTAATGGTACATGGTGCACATCAAAATAGATTGTGGACTTGTGAATGATAGTTTCATGACCACAGCATGTACAGCATTTTTTATATAATTCTGCAACCAGTTTTCTGAGAAAGCATGTACATGTACATCAACAGGAAACCCAAGAAATTATTTTCCAGGTACAAACCAGAAAACATTTGAATTTGAATTTCTTCATCAAAGTTTAATTTATGAATTATCAAGAAATTATGATCAAGAAGTTTATGATACTTATTGGAGTAAATGTATTACTAAACGTTATGAAATGAAGACTGCTCGCAGATATTTTTGACAGCTTTCATTTCAAAATATATCTTGTGCTATGCTGTTACAGTACTTTCTGTGTCCAATACATGTACTGCTTTTGAATAAAAATTACAATTTTGGCAAATGCAGTTAAAATTTTGGCAAATGCAGTTACAATTTGTTGTATTTAATGAAGTACATGTACTTTATTTGAAACATTTTATACAAAACCACCACCAAGGAATATTTTATAAATCTTTCCGCAATGCTTTTTCTCCTTTCTTTGATACTGCTGCCTTGGAGTTAGCTTTTCTGATGTCAAGGTATACCTTTAAAAATGCATTACACCTGAGCTTAATATAAAATCTAATAATTACTTCCAGGAATTTTTTGGAGCATTCACCACTGATTTTGTTATCGGTTAAAGTACACCAGTAGGTTTGGACACGGTAATTAGATGATATATTCTCCATCAACACAGTATTTATGTTCAACTCTGACATATTGTGTAAATTTGAAATTGTTAAAAACTCTTTACAGACTAATTCCATTGCCCTGAAAAACAAATATACCTCATCTGAAATCTGATACAGCCTTCCCCTATTCTGTGCATCTATCCATTCTTTAGTGTATGTTGAAAAAGTTCTCCCAGAAGTTATCGATTGCACAGACCAACATTTTAAAAATTTACAATATATTTGTGCAGTATTATTAACTTGTTTAGTATATTTCTTTAATAATGCAAATGGTATATAACCTGCTACGTATCTTAAAACTTTTTCCTCTTCTTTGTCAATTGGTTTTGAGGATGAATTTGCAGGTGACTCTTTGTCCGGTAAATCTTTATTGTTGCGCTCTTTCATTAGCATTCCAAATACTGACTGGATCAAAAGCTGATATGTTAATTTGATTGAGTGGTTGCATTTTATAGAAATATCAAGTGATTTGATAAATTTACCCCAATCCGAACAAGAACTTAATCGGTATACATGAAAATTGCGCCACATTCCTTCATAAACTTCTGGTTTGAGGAGTTTACCCTCATTAGATATGAGTATAACCCATAACGCTGACATAGTAGTTGCACAATAGTTGACAAACGCAGAGTTTTCAGTGAAAAGCAGGAGTTGTGTAATCAGTTCAATTATGCCAAGTGAAGTTGCGCTGCCACAGCTGAATACTGGATGGCGTTTCATGGTTTCCAGACATGTTATGAAAATAGCTGTAGCACATGTTATGGCGTCATCTTTTGTGAAGTTTGTCTTTGGTCGTTCAGGTGCTTGATGAGGAAAAAGTGAAATTTATACATGCCATTATAAAATTAGTTTGAGCATTTTATTATAATTAAGGACTCGCAACTAAATCTGTAGTTGTAACAATGTGTAAGGTGTAATTTTCAGACACTATTAATTTGTTTGCGTCGTTAGTGTCCTTCATTACAAATGCTGATAACATTGAGCAGTAATTAATTTCTAAAGGTTGATTTTAGACTTACAGGGTTAATATGTAGGTCTGCTTTTGCCTGTATTCTCTGTACATTGATGTTTTATCCAAATAAGTATTATTTTGTAGACCTCAAAATAACAAAGATTTCAGATAAAAAATTGAGCAATCATCATTGAAATGTTCAATAATAATGCTGGTCATAGATGGGCAGCCATTTAAATACCTTTGTTTTTTGTCTTTGCCTTGGCTGTAGTGACTTTGCCTGTTGTCGCTTTGTCTGCTTTGCCTTTGTTGACTGGTGGGTTTACAGTTACAGTTGCTACACTGACATCCACAGCCGATGAAGGGCCTGTATATTATAAGATTATTCAAATATTGTATATTAATAGCCTAAATTTAATTAAATTTTAACGACTAAACAAAAATGTTCTTTCTGTATTGTATTTTTGATAGTAATTAGGTGAGTCACTGACAGAATTTAAGGCAGAGGGGTTCAGTCAACTTGTGAAATAAAATTAACAAATTATGTCTACAGAGCAGATTGATAATTGATTCTATCCCTGATTTGCTATCCCTCCTGACGTCTGACCCAACTTTATTTAAAAAGTATAGTAAAAAGTGTTGGCAACTGCCTTGTGTTTGGCACACAGGGCAACTTCTTGAACCAAACAATAGAGAAATGAATTTAAAAATAAATTCATATTCTAACTTGGTCAATTTATTTATTTATCAATAATGATCTATAAACATGGTCATACCCAGTCATAATATTGAAATGGATTGCCATGACTGTAATACCATAGAGAAAGGGTAATACTAGTGCGTCGATGCTGCCAGAGCGCGTTATACTGAATTGCCCAAACAATCTTCAAATTGCGCATTGTTTGCCCAATTTTGTGCAGATTCTGCTGTTCAGTCAGTAAAGCGCAATCTTCATATTGCGCAAATCCGTAGAATGCGCTACACGAGAATCGATGTGCATCAGAAGTCGCGTGATCTATTTTAGGACATCAGTATTTTAGCTGAAAATAAATTTCTTTTTTGAGAAACCATAGAGAAAAGAAACGTATCTGACACAATTTTACCATTAATATATTAATACTGGCAACATTTCCAGTAACTCGGACTATTCTCCATCCATGGTCGCGGTTGACTTATAAATAAATAAATTTTAAAAAATCATAATAATATAGGCCTAATTTCTTTTTAGTATTCAATTCATGCATGTTTTAAACATTTTACCTGCTACATCAGGACATGTGGTGGGGCGGCAGCGGGGGCAAAACCAATCCTCATCGGGCATCGTTTCTTTTGTTATCCCGGCACATTCGTAATGCCACCATTCAACGGCGCAGTTTTCGCCGTCACACCCAATCATTCCTTTGGTCGTTGGACCACCGCACACGCAATGATTAAGCCCTTCATCTTCAATCTCAGAACCCGAAGCTACACTTTCGCTGTTCTCTTGTACATTTTCTAAAATCACTAAAATCGTAATCTTCGAAGCCGGTGTACACGAAGTCTTCCTTACCGTACGCTGCCATTTTGGTTGGTGGGGACGCGGTGTCGCAATGAACTCTGGGAATTTTCGTTACGTCACACACTGCTCAGCGGCATGAAATGCGCCCTGGGCTTGTTTATAAAGTAATTAGCGGTGGTCATAAAAACAGCAGTTTTACGACCGCGGTAACGCTCATGAAAACCTTTGAAATCCTTGTAGTTGTAACTCCTTCTCTGTCCTTTATGATTTCACCAAGTGATCAACAACATTACATAAAAAGTAGACGGGGAAGTGGTTAAATAACAACTAAATTAACTGACAAATTATTGGACTAAACTTACACTACAAACAAAATGTGTGCACACAGAGAGTGAATGACACCACAGTCTCATTTTTATGAGGTAGATTGTAACATAAAACACAATAAAAGATTCCCCCAATTAGTAACAAATTATTACAATTTTAAAAACGTTTCAAATTGACCATTGAATAACAAATTCTGGGGATTTCTTGTAGCTCTCAAGTTGGATCGGGAATGGAACATGTTTTTAAAACAATAGTATATCATGTATAACATTTACATGTATTGCATGATTACATCCAATAAATATTGTATTTACTTTCACAGCGCAGCAATGCAATCTCAGGACAAATGCAACTCTTGATAGCGCTACGATTTTTTGCTACTGGGTCGTTTTACTCAATACATGGAGACCTTCACGATGTCAGTATACCATCTGTGAGCAGAATTGTTCGAGTTTGCGGTGCTATCAACAGAATAGCCAGCACAGTCATCAAATTTCCTGTTCGACAGCAAGATGTGATGAGAGCCCAGCGAGACTTCTTTGCCATAGCAGGGTTTCCTCAAGTTGTCGGAGCTATTGATGGGAGTCATATCCGCTTGTATGGTGCTCCTCTAGTGGATGATGAGCATCTGTATGTTAATAGAAAGGGTTGGCACAGCATAAACATCCAAGTCATCTGTGATGCTCAGTATCACATCACCAATGTTGTGGCCAGGTGGCCGGGTAGTACCCATGACAGTGCCATCATCCATGGGAGTGTCATTGGCGACATGTTTAATGATGGCAGGTTTGTCAATTTAAATTATCTGTTCACAGGGGGAAAAAAGGTTATATATTAGACAAAGGAAATGAGCAACCCTCACATGTTAAAAGTTCAATGTCCTAATATCAAATAAAGAGAGTTTGTATAGCTGACCTAAAACAGCCACTCGCATTTAAGCCATCCATGCTGGTCAAGGGTATACCATACTTTAGCCCTATATACACTTGACAAAATATACATAGCACACAAGTACAAATTGCATGTTCATGTATGCTTTTATACTTGAATCGCAACCTTACTCATAAAAGAAAAATAACATACCAAATACTTTCTTTTTAGGTTGCAAGGATCATTGATTGGAGACTCTGGATATCCCCTCAGGCCTTGGCTGATGACTCCAATTGACAACCCAACAACAAATGCTGAAAGAAATTATAACAGGTATATTTTATTTAGGTTACACCCTAAGGTCCAACACCGCTGTGTTCCAATACTCCTTCAAATATTTGTTCCTAACCCTAACCATAGCGTGTTGATCACAAGGGGGTAATAAACATGAACTTAGGCTGTGTCCGAATTTGTGGCTACAGCTACGGCTAGATTTCAGCGTCACCATGCGTTGAAGTAGACTACGTCTTTAACAACACTCTTAGTAACATTCATGGTCGTAGCTATAACCACTAATTTGGATATGGCCATAGGCTGATCTCTGGCCCCAAGGCACCGGTCTAATGCTAACAGGATCTTGTATGCCATTTGTCAGGAAATTGGGGTGTCTTAATATAGAGTAGTCACCTATATTTCTACTAACATGCCAATTTTCCCCATACTTTTCCCCTATTACAGATGTCACCGAAGGACAAGGGTCAAAGTGGAGCAGACGCTTGGCCAGCTTAAAAGGAAATTTCCCTGCCTTGCACTTGGCCTGAGGGTGTCTCCCAGAAGAGCCTGTGTGTTTTGTTTAATTTTGCCAAGATCTTGGGTGAGCCAGATATTGAGGAGGAAGTTGAAGTTGAAGAAGTGGAGGCTTTGCCCTATGTAGGAGTACTCCATGATGGACGAGCACACAGGAGGCGGATAGTTGATGAATATTTCAATTGAGTTAAGATTTTGTTCAAACCAATTAGTTGCATAAATTATTCAAAAATACAAACACTTTGAAGAGACAATTAAAAACAAGTTTGCAGCAATACCCATTTTATTTCACCTCTTTGAACAAAAACAAGAAGTCAAAAAAATGCATCAAAAAACTTTATTTTATATATTTTTAATTAAATGTTTTATTTACATTCTTAGGTAGTGGATTGATTATTTTGATTGATGCAATTCAAATAAGCCCAATAATAATGTTCACCCAGACAGAGCCTAAACCAATTTCCAAATTCTTGAGTCAGCAATAAACTAACATGACTGAATTTGATGACGTTTATTACAGATAAGTTGTATGGTGTGTTTGCGGGAGGATTGGAATGTATTCATTATAGAAAATAAACGAAATAACATATGCAAAAATAGTGACCTGGCTTTTTGACCCTAGCAGAGTCTTTCTCGAAGGCAAATGAAAACACAACACATAAACATCTATCTATTACATGTTTATGTCTGATGTGTTGTAATTTAGGCTTTTGCGAAAGACTCTACTAGGGTTTGCAACAGCTAATTCTGCTTTCTCGTAATAACATATAAACACTTGTCCTTTAAGCACACTTTTAAATATTAAGATAACGCAAGGTTTGCCCGTTCAAAGAACAAAAAATAGGAAGAGTTTAGTGGACTTACCAGCGGGGGCAAGGGCGTGAGACCCCCCCCCCCCCCCTGAACCTCCTCCCCCATGAGATAACACAAAATTCCAAAATGATTGGTTCCATACATCAAAAAGCACCACCAAAGAAAATGTCTGGTTACTCGACTGGCAACAGTAGCTAAAAGAAAATCCTGGCTTGAATAAATTATAAATAGATGCGGGAAAACGTTTTAATGGAGTTGAACTATCTTTTGCTAAAATTGACTAGGAAAACCTTTAAAATAATTTTGTGCACAATATTTCAATAAAAATGATCCGTCAACCTTTAAAGGCTCTTGCACAACTACTACCCCATTCTTCTCTAGAGTAAAAGCCATGAACACCTGAAGGGTGTGGCTGATCTCCTTCAAAGATTCTGCCATAGATCTGGAGAGCTTCATATTCTCCTTGGAGATTTCAAGCTTCTCCCTTTCTAGATTCAGCTTCTCCCTCTCTATGTCAATTATGGCTATCTGCTGTGTGCACTTTTTGTTGACTTTTCTGATTTTTTGAAACATTTAAGTCTTAGAGTTATTTAATGTAAATGTCACCGACATGTCTTATTGCTTTAAACAAAAATATATTAAAAGTATTTAGTGTCAGTTTCTTTTTGCAGAAGTGAGCTATGTATGTCTCAGTTTTATTTATATAAGAAGGGTACATGAGTACAAATACATACCCTAAAAGGGCCACATGAACAAGTATGAAAAGTAAAGTCAGTATTTAAAATCAACTTTATTTTCTATGCCTTTAACATTCTATCTACCTGTTTCAACATTGCCTAGCAATGTCTCTACATCTGGAATTGTTTCTCCCTGCGTTTTTTCGACTATCCCGTCTTTGGCCACTGCTGCCATGGCGTCCAAAACAACCTCATAGATTTTGTTCACAGGTGGTTTAGGACCGCCTCCTGAAATTAAAAGTCTAGTTTTAATCTCTGAATTTAATAGTTAAAAAATAAATAATTTAACTTTGTATTTTTTATAAGCATTCAATAAAATTTGAAAGAGTTTTTACTCTTTTTAAGAAATAGTTCCAACAAACTAAAGCTAGTGGACTGAATTACTTCATAACCTGTTTTGTTGATATCTCTGTGGTAGTTTCTGGCATGGCTCGACACATCCTGCCATTTTTTCCTTACTTTGTCCCATTTCCTGTCAGATCCTCCACACTCTTTCAAAACCTCAGTTGCCTTGCTCCAGTACTCCTCTTTTACTTTTTCTACCGCAACGGAAGCCTTGCACCGTGTGCCGAATAACTGGGCTGTGTTTTCTTTTACAAACTCGGCCAATATCTTAACCTCCTCGAACGACCAGTTTGCTGCTCTTTCTTGGCTAGGCCTATGATTGGGCATGGCTTGACTATTTATTATCGATAGGCCTCCTTGAAAACACTTCAAACTGAAGAAAACCTAAGCAAATAGGGCCTATACACATGTAATAATGGATAAACGAACGCACTGACTGACGACCGAGTATGGAGTACTTGGATGCACAGTGAACGAATTGTATAAACCTATGAAAACACTTAAATTTTCGATTATTTTGACTAAAGATGTATCGGTAATCTCTATCATCACGGACTGGAACAAAAATTACTTACCAAAATCTTAGCAACAAGGATCTAGCAGACGACATTTTCCCCAAAATCTTGCGCGTCTGCATCGTGTCTTTCTCCTCTTCGTTATTGTTTCAACGGCTGTTTTGTTATGACAAGACTTATTTGACATAAAATAGTCGTAGTAAATAAAGGTCACCCTCGTTCATAAACTTTGTTTTTTGTAAAGGCAGGGATGTGATTGGACTTTGCACGAACCCCGCGAGCGCGCAGCGCAAAGCCACTTACGGCGTGGGGTCCGGGGCCCGCTTAAGGGAAGGGCCCCGGAATTTTTTTTAAGTGCATATGCTCTGTGGTGCTCTCTAGGCCTTTCTGGGACATCTTTAAAATAAGAATATTTTGCCATTTTTGTTGTCTCTTCTTTAACTTTTTCAGTTCATCAGTATCACTATTGGTTTGTCACTAAATTTTTTCATTAAAATACACTGGTATTACTCGCAGATTAAGAATAAGCAACAAATAGATTATTCCAATCAGTTGATATTGTTTTGTTCAATCCGTTAATGAATGGAACATACCACCTTTAGTGGCACCAGTCTAGAAGTTTTGCTCGTATTTTGTCACCCTTCTTCAACTACGCCCGAGTCCACCACCAACTTCATGTTGTCTCGCCGTACATGCCATGCTTTTACATGCTTAGGATGCTTGACATGAGAGACGAGCGATTTTTTACCACTTGCTGCACAGTTAATGGTGTCGTTGCAATAGTTGCAAAACACCTTGCCAGCGGCCGCTAATTTGCTCAAACATTCCTGAAGCTTTTGCTGATGTCCATCAACAGTGACTATCTCTTGAAGCCAATCCCAGCGGAATTTATTCTTGACTCCATTATCAATCTCTCGTACTGACACGTCTCCATGCAACAGCACAACCATGTTGGATACGACAGTAAATCAGCATCTGCACAACGGCTGGTAACCAGAAGTTACATACATTACAACAGTCAGTGTGTTAGCAGGGCACCCGACTGCATTCTCAACCTGCTCGCTCTGTATTTTTCCCAGGACAGATGAGGCCACTCAGAATAGCCAGCCCGCGCCCCGCGTCCATATAGGGTTTCAACAAGATTTGATATTGTGAACGAGGTTGCACACATGCACTTGAATCATGAGTTTTGTCAAAGGAACTGCCCTAAATATTCACAACCTCGGACCCGAACTGTAGAACTCAAACCACTTCGGTCGGCCGGGGTTGAGCGAACCACATTATAATTGTGCTAACGGTGCGTGCCTTAAATTGCATACAACAACGTCGCAAGTAAGTACATTTCGGACAATTTCGGCAAACGGACATCGCTATGAATATTTAATTAGCACATTCTACCCCCCGATTTTCTCAACGGATTCACACGATTCACGTTGGTGGACTTTTTAGGGAAAAAAAAAACGGATTTCTGCAAAAAACCGGAAGAATCACATCCCTGTAAAGGGCATTTTCAATGCGTCGTCCTTAGCACATTCTACCCCCCGATTTTCTCAACGGATTCACACGATTCACGTTGGTGGACTTTTTAGGGGGAAAAAAAACGGATTTCTGGAAAAAACCGGAAGAATCACATCCCTGTAAAGGGCATTTTCAATGCGTCGTCCTTACGACGCGTTTCGTGAAATGGGTTATGGAGTAGATCGCAGCTACGGTGCATCGCAGAGCCTCGACGCATCGTAAACCCTGCGATGCATCGTAAGTTAAGAAGAGTTTCGTGAAATCGACCCCTGGTCAAGAAGGGATGTGTGGGGCAACACTGGATCGAACTCCAGATGGTTCAGCACCTGGATCACCCTGTATGGTATATGGTATATTTTATTCACATTGTAACCCAAAGGCCAAATTGCATGATAATTTACAATATTAAAAACAACAAAATCACAGCAAACAGGAATTAAAACATATAAAAAAAAATTTTTTTTTTAAATAGTACATTGCACATACATGTTGATTTGTCTGCCTCAAATCATTGAAAACATAAAAAAAAAATAAAAGCTGCTCACAGAGAATATTTATATAGATTCTGGTAAAAAGTTAAAACGGGCTTCTTTTTTTTTATTAATCAAAATGCGAGTAATAAACTTGCACAAATTTGAGGTGGCAGTAATTATAAAAAAATTATTATATTATTAAAAGCTGCAATTTGTGATTTTACAAAAAATCTTATGTCAGGTTTCACTCGTAAAGTACTATGTGAAGTTATGTCTGCTGAGTGCTCTGTCTGAAAAGGAGGGTCTACAACCTGATGACTTAGCCGCCAGAGCTAGAGTTCACTGCTAACCACTGGGCAACAACATATCGTGAATTCGCATTATTCATTGTTTGCACAAAAGCTTGTCTGCCCAACACACAAAGCCAGCTGGTTTTAAACAGTCCCAGTCGTGAATTAATAATTATTAGCAATATTTAAACTTTTTTTTAAAGCCATCAAAACACCTTTCAACCAATAAAAGTGTTCAAACTGTATGGGGTATAAATTATGAGTACATGTTACACTTACCACAGTTTCCTTTCATGGGCCAGCACCTTGATCATCCTTGTGTGAAAATGACAGAAAAACTAAATTGTTGTTACTGATTTTCACAGGACGTATGTACACAAGTTTTGATACTTTAAGTACTGCCTCCATGCCCCCGACATTTTCGTTTGTATTTGGTGTCATGCATGATGTTCCGATTATACAATTTCTTCAGAAAGGTGCCACTTTTACAACAATTAAGTGTTTGTTGACCATACCTTTAAAGCCTCATTTCAAGTAGTACGTAATTATCTCTTTTGGTATTAGAACTGCAACTCACCCATAGGCTGTCAATCAGCTGGGATGACACAGCATTGGAAACAATGCAATTGAAAACTGAAAAACACTGCAAAAAGTTAACTGTGGTTGGCCATTTCCTCCTTTTTTACAATTGCAAAAGTTGCATGTCTGATGTACCCAGCTTGTGCAGTACAAGTTTGCTTTGGGAAAAATTAATGTCGTATTAAAGAAAATTCCATTGTTGTGCTCGTAACAGGGACAGACAGTTGTTACAAAAATATGTCTCTGTTTCAACAATTAGTCCTGCACCAAGGTTTACTAGATTTATCAGAGGGATGTCTTGGTTTTGGCTGCAAGTTGTCTGTAAGGGACTGTTTCATTTGAACTTATGTAACCATTAGCGTGGACAGATCCAAATGTTAAACTGTAAACATTCTGATTTGCCAAGTTTGATAAATCTTTAACTTTGAAATGTTCATTACACTAGAGTGGCAACCATGAAAAGAACTGTTTTTAAAGATTACCCAGAGGCTGTCAATGAGCTGTGAAGACAAGGCAGCATTCACAGGGGCCTGGGCTGCAACATAAAACCGCTGCTGCGTTCCCTCGAGGTGTGACATGTGAGAAGCCACTTTTGACCTCTCCGCAGCAGAAAGTGAACTCCAGGACTGTTAGTTTGACAAACAAAGGTATTTTTATTTTTTTTAAAGCTATTATAATTAAGTTAAAAATGTTGCATCAAACAATTAAGTGACTTCTTTTTTATTCTTAAAATCGGAGGATTTTAAAAGCTTGTTAAAATTTTGACTGTTCCATTTTGCTCTGCTTTGCCTCATGATGAAATTGAAGAAAAAAAAATTAAACCTGAGCAATATTATTCCTCCCATTCCGCTATGAGCTAGTCAATATTCGTATAATTTCACATGGCTGTTGTTGGAAATCAACCAGTCAGAACCGAGGATTCAAGTTTGCTTGAAGATAAAATGTTCTAAAAAGAAAATAGTTCTAAAAAGATATAAGAAGGGTTGGATAAAAAACATTTTTACATTCAATCTTTAAAACATTAAGGTTATGAAAAGCCTTTAAGAGTGGATCTTATTGGAAATTTAACTAGTTTAAAAGTACTCTGTAGTGTTGTTGTTTTGTGTGATTCAATGAATAAAACAAATCTGTGAAAATTTTGACTCCATCCATGTAGAGTTAAAACTAGGTGAAAATAGTGGAAAACCTTGCACATTACTTGGAATGTTTTCCATTTTATTCAAGAAGATCATTTTAACCAAGTGGGTTGTAGAATTCAGAAATTTTTGTCAAGCTTATTTTCTGTACTTACCAGGCCCTTGCTGTGCCACATCCTATGTTAAAAAAGAACCATTAAGTATATAATTTATCACACGACACAAGCGCGAGTGGAATATTATAAATTATCACACAAGCGCGAGTGGAATACGAAAAAATATAGTGCTTCAGCGTCCCATATCCAACGAGGTTTTGACACTCTCAATACGCAGAGTGCAATATAAAAACTGGGAGTAGGTTATCGCTTGATATCACACTCCTGTTCGAGCATCTGATTGGAGGATTAGCGCATACTGGAAGATAAGGAACAATTTAGCGCTTCTGCATCCAATATCCCGCAGGCCGAATATCCCGGTGGGATATGGCCGCAGGCCAAATGGGACATAGATGGTTATATTGTACTGTATTCAACAAGTGCATGCGTGAGGTTGGTAATTTTGAGCGGTTTTATTCACCGCCAGTTGCTGTAGTAGTCAACATTAATTTTGAGATTTTTTTTTTCGGCATCAGCCGCTATTGTACTGCACATACTGTCCTAGTTTGCTAAAATGAATCAAATCAAAAAGATCAAATAGAATCTAAATATTACAGGCCTTGCATTTCACCACAGCCGCAGCTTTGGGTGATGCCTTTTGGTCTCCCATCTCTGTTTCCTCAGTTTCGGGCTCAGCCTGGTCAGTAGCTTCCTCTATATCTGGTTCATCTTCCTCAACCGATTCCTCAGCGACATAATCAATGACTTCATCGCTTACTGTTTCGTCCAAGCCATTGTTGACGTCCCCGTTCAGCTCTGATCGGTTCTCGAGGGTCACTGGCACTAACCCGTCACTCAAAACTTGGACGCCCATATTGAGCCAAGAGCGATCCACCTCTCCCTGAAATGGCTTCAATAAGTTGGTATGAACCACTTTCGACTTGTGTCTTGGACTCTTTTGCACCCTTACTACCACGTCACTGAGAGCCTTTGTAATGAGGAAGGGGCCATCAAACTTCGGCTGTAGTTTGGGTGACACACCCATTTTCTTTGCGTTGACTCTCATCATGACGGCTGCTCCCACCTTGTAGCTGTCATTAGTTACTTTGTGGTCGTACTGCCTGCGCTGATAGTGGGCAGATCTCTTTAACTGCCTTCTCGCTTTGTCATGAGCTACTTCTAGCCTTCTCTCCAGGTCGATCACATAGTCTAGTGTCTCTACCAATTCACCACACAAGGAAGAACCACAGATGACATCAATTGGGAGTTCCACCTCCCTTCCTAACATCATCAAGTTTGGCTTCAGTCCTGTGCTCTCCTGCGCTGATGCTCGATATGCCATCATTATAGCAGGTACATGACGATCCCAACCCCTCTGGTCCTCAGACACATATGACGACAGCATCACTTTGAGGGTTCTGTTAAACCTTTCGACTTGTCCGTCGCTCTGTGGGTGATATGGGGGTTGTCCTTGTTTTGTCAATTCCGAGGAGTTGACAGGTTTTCTTAAACAACGCACTCTCGAACTGTCTCCCCTGATCGCTATGAAGGAGTCTTGGTGTACCAAACCGGCTGATAAACTCATTAACAAGAACATCTGCGATGACGTCAGCGGTTATTGAAGCAACTGGGTAGGCCTCAGTCCACTTAGTAAAGTAGTCGCTTATAACTACAATGTAGCGGTTCCCAGCATCTGTCTCTGGAAGGGGCCCCGTTATGTCGATTGCTATCCTCTCCATGGGAACGCCGGAGATTTGCTGCTGCAGTGGTGCTCTTTTAGTCTTTGTGGGCATCTTCTGTTTTGCACACTCAAGGCACTCACGAGCCCAATTCCGAACAGCATCCCTCATCTTCAGCCAGTAAAAGCGTCACTTTGCTTTCTCGTACAGCTTAGTTACTCCAAGGTGTCCTCCAGTTGGAGAATTGTGTAGCTGGCTGAGGACTTCCCTCTGCAATTCAGGAGGCACTACTAACAAATAGCGAACCTCGTTACCGGCATCATCCTCCCATCGTCGATGCAATACACCCTCCTTGAGATGTAGCTGTTTCCATGCGCCCCAATATGTCTTGAGTGTTCCCCCTTTGATTGAGACTTCTTCCCAAGCTGGAGGAGCGTTCATTGTTTCTAGCCATTGAATAATCTTACCCAGAACGGGGTCTCTCCTTTGACTGTCGTTGTCTTTCCTTCCAGCCAGTTGGCCGGCACTGCACTTGCTGCTTGACAACTTGCAGACGGGATTTCGGGAAGTTCCACAGATTGTTCTTGGTCCCCTTCGACTCTCTCAGTCGGGTCCACATCCTGAACGAGTGCCTCGTAGTCAATTGAATGGTCAGTTTTCCCCTCAGTCTCACATGGATGCTGGCACTGACTACAAGGTATCCTGGACATTGCATCAGCATTGGTATGATTACGTCCCGGCTGGTGTTCTATGCTGAAGTCGTATTCCGCTAACAGCTGTAGCCATCTGGCTACTTGCCCAACTGGGTCTTTAAATCCGAACAACCACCGGAGAGCACCATGGTCTGTCTGTAGCCGAAAGCGCTGACCATACAGGTATGGGCGGAAATACCTGATGAAGTGGACAACAGCGAGCATTTCCTTCCTCGTTACACAGTAATTCTTCTCCGCCTTTGAAAGAGCTCTACTTGCATAGGCAATCACCCGCTCGCTGCCATCTTGCTGTTGGGAGAGCACTGCACCTATCCCGAAGTCGCTAGCATCCGTGTCCAAGGTAAACATATTTGTTGCAGAGGGGTAGGCCAAAACGGGAGATGAGATAAGTCTTGACTTCAGATCATCAAATGCTTGCTGGCACTCCGACGTCCAGTGGAACACTCTTCCAGCTTCGGTAAGCCGATGCAGAGGTCTTGCCAGCTCTGCAAATCCTGGGACAAAACGCCTGTAGTAGGTCGCTAGTCCCAAAAAGCTGCGAACCTCTCGGACGGATGACAGAACTGGCCAGTCCTTCACACGCTGAATCTTCTCTGGGTCCGTTTTTACACCCTCTGCCGAAACAATGTGACCAAGATAGGCCACTTCCTCTTGGAAGAGATGACACTTCTTCCCTTGTAGTTTGAGTCCAGCCTCTGCCATTCTTTTCAAGATTAGTTCCAGGCGCTGTATGTGCTCCACAAATGTAGTACTGTACTGTACTTCGTCCAGATCCGCATCTTGTAGGTTTTGATTCTCATCCTCTTGGAAACTTGGTTTTGAATGCCGCTTTCATGTTAGTTGCATTGTCGGTGAGGACAAAGTCAACTTTCTTCAAAAGCAGATGCAATTCTCTCTCCTGTATGGGATCCACTGAATCACTGGCAGCTGAGCAACATAGATTTAAGCTCCACAGAACCAGAAGTTGGGTTGGAGATTATTGCATGAGCAGTGACACCAAGAAAGCTTCACTTGGTGCGGTCACTCCAGATGTCGGTAGTGATAGACACTGATCTCTGCTTTGCTAGTATGTTTTTGATGCACTCCTTGCCTGCTGCAAACAGTTGTGGTATCTTCAATCTTCCCAAGGTGGATCATGCCATCGGAGTGAATCTCTAAAAATTAGCAGTACGGATATTTAATGCATTATTGTAGGCCTGCGGTGAAAGATAGCTTAACAAAACTATTCTTGTTTTTCTCATGTTATAGTTTTGGCAAGATTTTAATGAAAATTACCTTGGCTCCACCAGCTTCATAAAGTGGCGAAAATTGACATTTTCAACAATAGATAACAGCAAAGAGCATCCCACAAAAAGATCTTTAACAACAGCGTTGTTGACGGCTATTTGTCGGGGATGCTGGGAGTTGTACAACTGGACAGATGAAGAACTGCAACTGCCAGGTGAAAAAAAACCTGTGATGCTCTTTTGCTGACTGGTTTCTTCCCGAAAGGTTTTACCTGTTCGTAGATACTCTTCATACCTTTAAAAAGAGAACGATGGCAACAATTAACAGACTAATACATTACAATACTGACATTATGATTTTCACTCACAACATGGATTATTGACTTCATCAATTTTGTAGACCCCCAAATAGTGCTACGGACTGATTTCATCCAGCAATTTTGCATAGCAAAATAATAAGATTGAACATGTTTTGTGCACACTGAACTTTGCACTAATTTTGAGTAGCAATTTGTGATACATTTTGTGTAACATGTAGCAATAACTTGAACAAGCTACACACATGTAAACTCCCCAGCCCCCTAAAGAATCAGACTAGAATGAGTCCATTAACCTGGGCTATCAGTCATATTGTTATAACGTTTGGAGTTAAGTTCAATCCCAAATTATAAAAAATTTACGCAAGCCTCAGCCATCAAATATCAAACACACACAAAATTGTTTCAAAACGTTCATACTTACTTTGCTTTATGGGCACGATTCCTGTGCCTGACGAAAGCAGAGCTTGTACCCAACATCTCAGTAATCCTGGTTGGGTTTCCCACCGGACAAAAAACACACACTGCGGAGTGTTTCTTACCCTTTCCTTTGCCATCACACTCCTTGTGATCTTTAAATCCAAATTTTATTATAGCTGATTTACTTGACATCATTGATATCGTCAATCACACTGATTAGTAAATAATATGCCTGTAGGCAGGAATAGTTGTACATACAGCATTCTCCACGATCGGTATGGACACAGTGACGACGATGTGCTGAGTGGCGCATGTGGTGTTTTCGGGAACATGCTCGAGCCAGTGACTACCTCGACTCTCTATAAATAGACTTAACACACATACATGGAAATACAACGTGTGTCTGGATAGCTCAATTTGGATACGAGGTTGGTCATTATATCGGCGATAGTGGTATTATTAACGAGTAGTACATGCACATCATTGTTGCAGTAATCAACATGAGCATCTCCATTGCAATCTTGCGTTCGTTTTAAACATGTACTGTAAGTTCAAAATTGTGCGGCTGTTACGTGTGATCCATTCCTCATAATCCGCTTCGACAGTGCATGTACTCCAACAATTTGTACGATAAATGGCTGTTCTCATTCCGAGACCAGCCAAATGTTCGAGACCACATTGGTCCGAGACCGATACCAAGACCGAGACCTCAAAGTGGGGAGACCAGGACCAAGACCTCAAGACCAGTAAAAAATGGTCTCGAGACCGTTCTCGAGACCAATATTTCCTTAATATGAATGTAATATTTATGAAATATGTCAAGTGATACGTACCCTTGATCCTTGCGGCCACTTTCTCTGTCTGTGTACCAACTGTCACTTTCAGACACGCGCTGGTGATCCCAGATGGCAAGCTTACGTTGGGCCAACGTTGGCTAACGGTTGGATAATTGGCTGGGTGTCGGTGTTGGCTGGGTTACATTGGCCTAACGTTGGCCCATTGATGTAATGTTCAGATGAATGGGGAAATATATAATGACTGTTGGTCCATTGATGGCCCATTGGTGGCGATGCTACCGTTGGTTGACGATGACAAACATGATATTGGCCCAACCATGTTTTGCCAACAGTACAAATATTTTTATAGACACTGAAAAAGAATCTTTCAAATATAAATAGGCCCACGTTAACATGTATTGAAAAACAAATAACAAAAAAGAAAACCAGGAGAAACTATCATGCATCAATTGTAGCTGGCCACAGTGTTTACCAAAATCTTTAGATTTTGCAATCGACTGTGTATAACAATTCTACGCGCGTCTTCACGGCTTCTTGGCAAAATTCCAATCAACTCGTTTGCGCAATAGTTGCTTGTTTTCCAGGTTTCAAGTTAGTGTTTGATTCGGGGCCAAAAAACAGCTGCCGTGTGTTTGAGGTTGAATTTACTGCGGCGCTGACGCAATTGCACCTCGTGGATTATTCTGCCAGATGATGACATGACTGCAGTGCAGAAGTCAGCGTCAAACTTTGACTCAGTGTCTAGCTCACATGCACGATATTGCTATAAACCCTCAAACAAAGCTTAAATAAAAGTAAAGTTGACAATCAACGAGAGTGTCATGAGGTATGTTGAAAATGATTTGATTATTCAGGCAGTTTCTTGATTCCATGCATTTTATTTGTTGTAATCATCTAGTTTTTGTTTAGGATAAGGATCTACGTTAGTACGTATTAGGCAGATCGGGCAAAAACCCGCCAATTTTAGTGTAGGACTGTCTCTTTTGTGTAGTTTATAAATTTTAATCTAGAGCAAATTCCCTTGGTCAACCTTCACAAACGTGTTTAACTGTCTGAATATGCATAGGACATCGTCTTATTGGACGAAGAGACGGAGATTAAGACGCACCGTTTCAGCACACATTCATGACAACAATTGAAAGTAACGGTGTTTCAATTATCCCTAACCATGATGACATAAACACTCGTAGTCATAGTCGTGTCGACATTACCACTACCACTAGTACATGAACCAGTACTAGTAGTAGTAGTAGTACTCCCAGTAGTTCTAGTTGTAACACTAGCAACATTACCACCCAAAATTCCAGTACCACTGCCGGTGGTAACATTGTAGTTCATAATAATGGGGACAAATCCGATTTAGCATCAGACGTGGAAGGAATAAATGCATGCAGTAAAGAAGATGTGGTACCAATTAATATACTAAATGATGACGATGGTGTATCGAAACAAGTTGAAGATGGAGCACTTTTTAATTATTTTCATGAGACTATCTTGCGGTCTGGTAATGAAAGTGAATCTGACCTCGATGCCGATAGGGGACCAGACTCAAGTTTTATAACTGAAATAAGTAACTGGGCCAAACAAAACAGTATTTCAATGTCAGCTCTTGGTGCGTTACAGAAAATCCTCCAGGTTCATTTTCCTGCCATGCCAAAGGATCCACGAACTTTGTTGAATACAAAAACTTCCATCACTCTGAAAGATCTGGCTGGAGGGCAATTTTATTACTTTGGCATTCAGGATAGTATTAGGAACATACTTCAGTCACATGTTGAGTTTGCCAATGAAGGCCTCTTACTTTTGCAAGTAAATATTGATGGAATGCCCTTGTTTAAAAGCTCTAGCACACAATTTTGGCCAATTTTGGGTCGTTTACTGGGATGCAAAGAACCATTTGTCATTGCCTTGTTTGTTGGAGAAACCAAACCAGCCAGTGTGTCAGATTACTTGCATGATTTCAAAGAAGAAATTGTTAGATTAAGAAATGAAGGATTTGATATGGTTGGGAAGCACTTCACTCTTCAAATCTCAACATTTGTATGTGATACTCCAGCCCGGGCATTTATCAAGAGGGTAAAGTCACACAGTGGTTACCATGGATGTGATAAATGTTGGGTTCAAGGAGAATGGAAAAACAAAATCATATTTCCACAAGTTGATGCAAAATTGAGAACTGATGAGGAATTCATTCAAATGACTGATGAACTTCATCATTTGGAAGCATGTCCATTAAACGACACAGGTATTGGCCTAGTGTCAGCATTTCCTCTTGATTATATGCATTTAGTATGCTTGGGTGTAACTCGCCGATTATTGCACCTCTTGACCAGAGGTCCCCTGACCTGTAGATTAAGTAGGATAAGAAGGGATGAAATTTCTGATCACCTAGTGAGTCTCAGGAACAGTGTTCCAAGGGAATTTGGAAGACGTCCACGGTCCTTGAAAGAAATGGATCGATGGAAAGCAATTGAATTTCGTCAGATATTGTTGTACACTGGGATACTAGTTTTGAAACGAAAAGTTTCCAAAGAGATTTATAGTCACTATCTCATCCTAACCGTTGCAATGCATATTCTCCTGAACCCAGGATTATGTCAGATGTACAGTGAGTACGCTCAAAAATTGCTTGTTTTGTTTGTGGAACAGGTGGGCAGTGTTTATGGCAGGGATCAGTATGTTTACAACGTCCATGGACTAATTCACTTGGCAAGAGATGCTAAGAAGTTTGGGACTCTTGATGACATTTCAAGTTTCCCTTTTGAAAACTTTCTTCAGAAATTAAAGAAACTTGTAAGGAAACCCTCATCACCTCTTGTGCAGGTTGTACGCTGGCTTTCAGAGGGTAGACTTGTACATACAACTTGTAACAAAAACAACCAACCTTGTTTGAAAAAAGAGCATATGGATGGTCCTTTACCTCAGTTTCTACAAACTCATAGTGCAAAGCAGTACAAAGAGCTTCAGTTCAGTTCATGTGTCATCTCACTAATTTGGAAAGACAGTTGCATTAAAGTTGGTGATGGTGTAGGAATAGTCCGTAACATTTTATTTCATGGTCAAATAACTGTCATCTATGAATTGTTCAAAGTGGTAGATGATTACTTTGTGACCCCATTGCCCTCAGGATGTCTAGGCATACACAAGGTTAAAAAGCTTGATGGTGTATTGCATTCATGTTCAATGGCAGAGATAAAATGCAAGTGTGCAATACTTCCTTGTAGAAAGGCCCACTTAGTTGTAGCCCTAAATCACCAGGTCTTTTGATAATTATTATTGCAACCACCATTCTTACATTAAAATCAATCATCATGTAGCTTCTTTTTAACAATAATGAATTAGTGAATTTGAACTTTAACAATAACTACAGTTTTTTAAGACTGTTTTGTTTCTAGGCCTATAACCTCAAATAAAAGCATGGTTTCAACAAATTTGCACTGTCAACAGCATGGAAATTTGAAGAAAAGCAAGCAGGGGAATATCTTTTTATTTAATAGAAACTGATAATATTATGTTACTCAGTATCTATGCAGTGATAGAGTTTGTTGGGGAGCAGTCTGTGGCATTAGCGTCAGACAGCTGGCTAATTGACAATGAAACTTCTGTGATGTGGCCCCCGTATAAGTCTCAGCTGAGAGTTGATAAAGCTGTTCAGAAATGTGAACTGCCTACAGATTGCTATCAAAAGTACTCATGCCGTGTTCTCTACAAAACAAGTAAGTTTTAAAAAATTAGAAAATTTGCTAATTCTGTGCTTCAGATTTTTGACAACATATATTCAAAATGCAAAACTACATACAGAGTATCATAAGTTTGCACATTTTATATTAAGCGAAGTGTCCAAAATTTACAGTTGATGTATACCTTGTGCTTTTTGGGTGTCACATTTATATTAAATTTGTGTTTTTAAAGGCTCCTATGAAAAAGGCATGGCAAAAGTGAGACGGGCAGAGGACAACTCAGACTTGGCCACAGATACAGAAAATGCAGAAATCCCTGCAAAGCGGAAGTCAAGGTAATGACTCAAGGACCCAGTAATAAACATAATTCTAGAGGGCTATTTAAACTTTCATAGAAAGCTGTCAAAACAGGATTGGTGATTGAACACAAAGCTCACTGAACATAAAACATGACTGACAGTGCATACAGATGAGTATATTTTGTCAAGAGAATGGGATTTGATATTTTCAATGTATATTCCCTTTACAATTAATTGTTGAGAAAATGATAGGAGTGAAGAAGTGAAAGTATTACCTTTCATCCCCTTACACAATTTTTTCATGAATCTGGAACTATGGTTTAGGATTTTGAGATGGCTTAGATGTTTGCATGGTTGACTAAAATATCACTCTATCAATCTTGCATTTGAAATCATGAGATGAATGATCCATAACCAACTTTTGAATTTGTGCAACATTGTACATTCCAAGAGTAGCTTTATTATGTAAATTGCTTGTGAAAGCTGTGCGGATATTGAGTTAATGTGTGATTGAGTGCATGGAGTTTTAACACTTTTCTTTACATGTTATGTCACCTAAGGCCAAACCCGCGTTATCAAGAGACTGAATCCTCTTCAGACGAGGATAGTAGACCAGGCACATCAAGCAATGTTCAGAGAGGCAGTCAACAAAGGCAACAACTGGCAGTAACCCCTCCATCAAAGTTAACTACTCGACTATTGCCTACTCCACCCTCAGCCTTGACTTACCAGTGGTCAACCCCGTATTGTTCAGGTACTTTTTATAAATTTTACTCCAAAAATGTAGTTATCTAATCCAGCCTGTCATACTTACTCTTGTATTCAATATTTTACACATTATCACATTTACCTTAATTTGTTTTTATTTTTATTGGCAGTTTGTCAAAATTTAGGTTCAGTAGGCTATTTCTAGAAATAGCTGATTTGTGTTTTAATTGTGCAGTTTTTCTTTCCCTTACTTGTGCATTAGCAACAGAAAGGAAAATTTTGACAGTGATTGAGGAGGTCAAGATGTTTCAAGCGGAGAACAGGGCAATGCTTCATAGCATCTCAAGACAGCAGGTTAATCCAGCTGCAAGCAGTGGTCTTCCAGAAGAAGTGTCACTTCCTTTGAAGTTGGTGAAGGACATGAGAGATCTTGAAACTACCTTGACCAATTTTGAGAAGGAGAAACAACTGGTAGGCTATCAATTAAGAATTACAGTAGACTACTTTCTTGAATAAAAATAAAAAAGTTAAATTTATTCAAGGTGGGTTGGAATCTGGGTAACAGAATGAGTTATAGACTTTGCGGTCTGGGTAAAATGGTTCTAATGAAAAGGTTCACATTTCCAAATGAATATCACAAACAAAATTGAAAATTTTTACATTTATTAAAGATTGTTCAATTCGTTTTGTGTGTTCATTTTCTCTTTAAAAATAGAATATAAGTCCAATCAAAACCACATTTTGCTTGAAGCTTCAACCATGTAGAACATACATAAGGATTACTAATCATGTATTTTCTGTTTCTGCTCAGGTGACATATTTATCCAACATCGGAGGGGATAGTCTGAAGAGTATTGTCCGAAGAATCCTTGTGTGCGTTATCAGCAACGACCTTGCCAAGCAATACAACTGGGTGGGAAAGGGGACCAAAGAAGCTTTTTGTAAAATCAGACTGGTCAGTGTCATACACAGTAAGTAATTGTACCATATTTTTAAACGTTATTTGAGGGAATGCAATTGTTTGACTGTTTTTGTGCAACATTGCCAAAGTACAATTATTACACTGAGACATCAAAAATTGCATTTGAATTAATAAGTGATTTTAAGATTTTAATTGTTTGTGCTGTCATTTTTATACGACATAGTTTTTTGTCCCCGTTTTCTAAAAAGAATACAGAATTGGTATGGTTAGTTTTGAAAACATTTCTGGTTTTCACAGAATCTTCACTGATTAATACCAGTACAGTCTCCTAAATAAATTTATCCATTAATAGGAAACACAAAATTGAGACCAGGTCTCCCCCCTCGAATGTCATTGTCTCTGTCTCGCGGTCTCGGACCTTAAGGCCTCGACTACAACACTGTTTGACAGTATATTGGCTCTTCTGAGAGCCACCACTACTCAAACAAGTTAAATTTGCATGGTGTCACCGCAAATCTTCCTTATTTTCACCATTTCCACCGTGCACAGCCTCAATTTTTCTCTTGAGTTGTAATTTTATATCCACCTATACACCATTTAGACTTTTGAAATACGAACTTAATTGAGTTTCTGGCTAGTCTATATTAAGAATAAAGACCAATTCTTTTGAATTAATTTACAGGGGCTGTTCGAAGAAACCCATCTGTGCAGTCGGCAACTAATGCAGAAATCGATGAGGTTATCAAGGCATGGCTGCGCTACTCCAAAGACAGGGAAGGAGGGAGGGCAGCAAGACGGGCAGTTACGGCTGTGGCTATGGCTGAGATGGCAAAGAATCCTGCTGCACAAGATGATGTGTCAACTGAGGAGTACAGCAGCAACAGTGATACAGATTGACTTAGTTTGTTACTACTTCTTGGAGTTAATGTTATCCAAAAGGGATGAGATAGCCAAAACTGTATGTACTTGACAGCAGAGAGCTTTGTAGCAATAGGGGAGACTAAAGACCATGTCACACAGGGAAATTTACATGCAACCAGTTTCAGGCAAGAAGAAGCACATTCGTGTCTAAATTGTCATGTTTAGTTTTTTAAGACAGTGAGACACTATAGGGAAATAAATCTTGAGTTACCAAAATGTTCGTTTTGCATGCTGAGTAGTTGGTTTCCTCCAAGTTGCCTGTAAAAATTGCCCGATGTGACGAGGCCCTTGGAGCTTTCAGATGACATCATTGCTGTTATTGTTCAGTGAATTTCATTGTGTTTTGATTGTGGTGCTTTTCTACCAAACAACTTGTCCATTTCTTGCTTTCCAATCATTTGAAAGCCGACAGGTTAAGCACTTGTACTCTTGGGCTACATACCGCTTGATTAGTATATCCCCTTTATCAAGGGACACGTGGTCAGGATCTGTCACAATGCAATGACC
>JAMKCF010000297.1:0-33112 GCA_023634235.1 Pisaster brevispinus | reverse complement strand
CACGACAAAAGCATGAATGTCTTGGTCAAAAGGAACGGAATAGTGCATTTCAGACTGGGACTTATCATAATCAAGATGGTCTAGAGGGCTGTAATAGTTATGATGTGGTAGTAGAGGTCCTTGCTGGGTGAGATGTGGCTGTGGCGAGGCTGTAGTTGGGTGCTGTGGCTTTGATGAGGCTGCAGTTGGGTGATGTGGCTGTGATGAGGCTGTAGTTGGGTGCTGTGGCTGTGATGAGGCTGTAGTTGGGTGCTGTGGCTGTGATGAGGCTGTAGTTGGGTGCTGTGACATTTTATGTGTTAATAAGACAGAGCAAGACTTTTACCAAAGGACAAACCTGATCCTGATGCTGAACTTTTGTGGACAGTTTTTTCTTTGACCTTGGTTGTGATCATAGTCTTGATCTCTTCTGTAGTAAAATATTAACAAGACGTTTTTATTTTTTTATTTTTTTGTGGGGCAAGGCAAGTGGGGGCAAAGATTTCATTTGGGGGCCAAAGTACCATTAATTGACTTATATACTATAAAAGAACACTTTTCTGTGATTTCATATGGGGGTGTGCAAGGGGGCCAGGCCTGCCCCCCTGGTTACGCCACTGCTAAAGCTTAGTATAAAAATTATGCATCACTATAATGCCTTGAAGATTTTGTTTCCAAAAATATTAATACATCCAATCATAAAATGTTTTTTTTAATAGTTTTTATTATGTATTTTGTTATTACTCCATTATGTTTTAGACCTACACTTTTGCTAATTCCGAAAAAGAGAGCAAACTCACTAGCACACAAAACATTTTTTCAGTGTTATAGTTTTCTGACAGTAAAAAGGGAGAAAAACAATTTGGCTTATACAATCGGTTGATTGATAGAATCATAGATAATAAAAACTTCAAAAACAAGTGATTTTAAATCACAGTCATTTATTGTTTAAATTTTCTAGAGCTAATGTTTATCCAATAGAACTACCTGTTTTTCGTTTGGCTTTCTTGGTGACAGTTCCCACTGGAGTAGCCTTGATCTCTTTTTAAAGTAAAAGGTAAAATAGGTCAATAGAGCTTTCACATTTATTCCTTAAACTTATTGGAAAGCATCAGAGCTACTATAGATGGAAACTCACCTGGGATTGGCCTTTTCTTTTGTTTACCCATGCTTTCCAACTAACATTTTTCTTTCAGGAGGTACTCCTTATCATCTGTATAAATAAGGATAAATACAACTTAGTACAGTAGGCCTAAAAGATAATTTTTGCTTCTCTTCAATGCATTATGGCCTTGCCCTATATCAACCGATATAATTTAGGGTGCAGCCCACATTAAAAAATCTAGAAGCATGGGTTTGCATTTCTGTGGCGTTATCATTCTGCCAGCCCAAACCTTTTCTAAATAGTAATACAAATACAACCAACATTTTTTTCTAGCTTTTACCATAATTTCCCATTGTTATTTTGAAATTTGATTGGGCATTGGTCAATTTTCTGAAAAACCGTTTATAAGAACATTTAATGTTTAGGTTTGCACCTACCACTTTTCAAGAGTACATTGCAGGGGTAATGTTTCTTGTTGGCGTGGTCAAAGGCTTGTATTTGACCATTTTCTTCATTGAACTCTGCATCTGTTACTACTCTTTTGATTCCATCTTCATTGAAAATTATGAGATAGTAATCTGTAAAACCAAAAAGAAATGAATCACAAATGCTTCAAAGTGTAAAATTTTCATTATTATTTTTTTTTTCCCAAAAAATTATTTACAAATTTTAGGTCCACCATAGGCCTAATGGGAGACTTTTAGATGGTCCCTTTTCACAGTATTGCTCGTGCTCAGACCTACGCGCGCAATACTGAGCATGCGCGCGCACGCTCAGAGCCGCAAAAAAAGGACCATTATGTCTGCTGCCGCCAGCGTCTCAAAAGTCTCCTATAGTATTAGAGCATGCAAAAAATGAAATAAATGATGGTTGGTTATTGTGGACCATTGATTACCTTTGGAAGCAGCCATATTTGTTACCGAAAGACGATTCTGAATGGTGGTCAAAATTAATCAATTTTTGCATTTATTTTTTTGCGGAGTGGATTTTCTGGACCCAGGCCAAGTTCACTGTGAACAAAGAACACATAGAGCTTCATTAAATTTGGTGTTCAGGTTACAAAAAAGAACTTCAACTTGCAAGTGCAGGTGCATAAACGTGAAGGGAAAACGTTTTGAAAAGGATATTGTACGTGTGGAGACGATAGCGGATCAAATGCCATGAAAAAAGGGAATAACGTTCAACGTAAGTCCAACATCATGTCCATTAAAAAAATCAAAACTTTAAAAAGTGCTAGCCGTATGCGGAAATTTTTCTGATTCATCTTTTCATTTTTGCTATTTCACCTCCTTCGGCACCGTGCCTTCAATCATGTAGGAAGGAATTCCTTCCTCCATGCTTCAATGAAATATATCAGAGCCACTATTACTTGATATTGATGGCGACGTCGACTCCAACGGCAACCGTCAACTCCATCCTGGGCATGGCATTTTAAAACGTAGTCGCGTTTTAAGCTAATTTATCTCGCGAGATTTAACCGGGTTTGGAAAGATGATGTCGTCCGTCTTGTATTGGCACGAAATTCGAAAACACACTTCATGATTGTTGGTAATGTTGTAACACGGTGAATTTTGTCCATGCAGAGTGTTGTTATTTTTTTCCATTTACAAAAGGCTAAAAAGGGTAAAATTTTCTACTGATTCTGCAGCTAAAAAAACCCTCAACAAAACATGAAATACATGTAGGATGGGTTTACCGTGGGGTTATGACGTGTTATTTTTATTATAATAAAAAATATTCAGCAACCAATAAAATTTGTCATGTTATTATTTTAGTCAAAGTATTTTTTTGTTTACTTTGACATAAAAAAATACATCGTTTGTCCGATTAAATTCGTCCACAAAGTCTCTAAAAGTGGGCATGCGCCCGGAGTGGTTTAGGGGGTGAACCTCCCATTACCGCGGTCATCAGAATTTTTTTTTTTAAATAAGCTATCTCCACATAACGGGACCTAAATCCGAGGATAATAATACATATTTACCTTATACATGAACTACGATGTTTAACTTCCAAGCAGAATGATACATTTTTATCTTTCAGGCATTTTAACTACCGAGTACCGATAATTTCCCTGGACACCCCTGCGCTCAATTCTGGACCAATCCAATGACGTAGATTTCAAGCGCAAAATAATAATCCGCGCAAGTTAAAGCATAATTGCGCAAGTTTGGAAATTGTGTGCATTTGACTCTTGGAAGTTGGGAACTTGTGCAAGCAATTCCGTGATTTGAGCGCATGTTTACTTTGTGTTTAACTGAATTGTTTAGATAGCTTTGTCAGTTTCCGTTCCTTATTTGGACGCCAGACATTCGTTGACGTTTTTTAGCTGAAAATACGGACTTTTCATGTCAATCTTTTTTAAATGTGAAACAGGATCTGCACACCGATATTTCAATGCACAACACAACATCTAAGGTACAAATTTTAATAATACAATGTCACTTTTTACAGGTGTAGTCAGCGAAAATTTGTCCAGTTGGGAAAATAGCGGTTTTTTTTCAAAAATTCACAACAATTCAGATGTTATTTTTTTACCAGATCAGATTGCCCATCTCCCCAGTCATGCCAGTAGGCCTAACCTCGATAATTTTTTTTATTATCTGAATTACTAATTAGTGAAGGGATATGGATTACACAGATTTTTATATTTGCAGCTATCCGGAATCAGAAAAACGACTGTAGCTAACAAAACAAACAGAACCGACTAAGGCCTTTGTATGATTGAAATTTTGAAGCCCATCTGCTTTTAATTTCTAGCATAGAAGCAATAACTTTAACATTTTAACAAGAGTTTTACTCACCATTTTCACAAAATCGTGAAGGTTTAGCTGCCTTTCTTGAGCGGACCGTACCTGTAGTTGAACCCAAGCAGTCCATTCTTGTTGCAGATCACGACGACTAAAAATGTGCGAAAATTTTCACAAGGCCTTTATTTGGTACAATTTGGCTGCAAATTGATGATGAATTGAATACAACTAAAGATAACCGTGCTCGTCTATTGTCAGCAGCGCACTGCACAGAGCTATAGCACACACACACGCACACTATATCATTATGTGGTAAGTTTTAGCTATGTAAAAAAACTGCGTGATTGTTTACGCGCCTATCGTTTTCATTGGCTGATGCAAATATTTTGCGCCAATGAAATAGTTTTACGTTTTTGCAGCACAATCGTCAGCGCGCCAGCCTCCGTCCTCACGTGCGCGTGGTGAAAAACTCATTCCAATTGGTCAACCCAATCTCTATCGATTGACAACTTGAACAGTGATTGGCTTAAAGTTATCAACCCGCCGGCGGCCCGGCCCGCGCGCCCGCCGCGGACCGGCCCGGGGGGGGGGGGGGGCAATCATCATACTTCAGACTTTGTGTGTGGGCTGTGCTTTTTTTTATCTTCTTCGCTCTATTGTATTATTTTCATTAATTTCGTAGATTTGTTTTAAAGAGATGTCTCTAGGGAAAAAAAAAAGGGCAAGACTTGGCAGAAGCATGGTGGAGGGAAAAAGTAACGTAAAAAGAGGCCCATATAAAAAATGGCTGGGTGAGACGGCATCACCATCGGTTTTAGGTCAGCAAGAACATGACATGCATCAGATAGAGGTAAGCACGCGGAGGTGTATTCATTTTATTTAACTAATTTAACTATTTAACTTATTTTTATGTACAAGACCTACGCCTCAATGAAATCCTACCGTAGGCACCCACTCCAGTCCACTAAACAGGTGATCACAAGTAAGGGGTTTTGAGGGGTTCCTTTTCACGCTCTCCTCGTAAAACTTAAAAAGTCGTACTGTTTAGCAGGTTTAGGAGTACCTTTTTTACAACTACTCTACATGTAGTGTACTGTACACATGGTACAGTAGGCAGGTAGGCCCCTACTTATACACTACAGTCATAACAAGTACTACTAGTCATGCTAGTAATAGTATAGGCCTATTATAGGCTGTATTGATTTGTTTCACTAAATCTTGGTTTTTGTTTTTACGAGCACTCCTTCTCCTTTCGAGTTTAATACATCCAATTATATAAAATAATAGGCCAAGGGCCTAGGTCTATTTCTTTTTTATAGGCCTTAGGGGGCTTAGCCGGAGGCAAGGGTCGCAAGTTGTTTTGTGTGGCCGTGGGCAAATTATCCCATCATGCCGAAGTCCATCCCCCCACCATGGTCCATTGATTGATAGAAATAGAACTAAGCACCAGAGGCCCGGTGAAGAGTAACAACCTAGTTGCATGCTTTCAACCACCAAAACATACACTTTGCACCAAATGCACGGTCTAAACATGTCGTCATTTTGATATTGAGTAGATAGTTCAAGTGGCAACACCACGCACTGAGTGTTTGGTCCCCTTAAAAAATGGGTGAAAAAGAAGAGCACCGCTGGAAACCAGTTTCAGGACGTGCTGTGTGACGTGCGCTCTGCCAACAATATTAACAATAAATGCGAACAAACAGGCAGGCTGTGCAATTCTTTTCTCTTATTCACGGATCAAATGATGACTGACTTTTAATTGTAGTTACTGTCAGACTGTATTGTGAACAATGGTTGCGTAGTTTTGGTGTTTTAAAGTAAGTTAACACGTTGACTGCCGCCTACGAGTATATTCGTAGTAACAGGTGTAACGGATTCTGCCACTACGAGTATACTCGTAGAGAATGAAAGGTTTTTGTATTGTTAATTGAATACACTGGCATCACTGAAAACGCAACAAATATGCTTCTGGCAGTGGTGAGGACATACATCCTCAGAATTTGTATGTTCAAATTTTTTTTTTTATAGTGTTTTTGCTGTTGGAAATTTAACCGAAAATTGACAAAATTTGAGATGTTGTTTCACCCTGGTGTACTTTATTTTCAATCAAGAGTGAAGAAGAACTTATCAAAATGCCAAGATTTTTTTGCATTTTGATTTGTGGTTTTTCATAAAAGTTTGATCACACTGGTATATCCAGCAGGGGAGGGAAGAGGGGAGGCAGGAAGGCAACTTGCCTTGTCTCTGGCACATTTTGCTTCTTTTTCTTCAGAAAATGGAAGTGCCAAGTGAAGCGGAAAAAAAAGAACAAAATTGATCCGATTTCTGTATAGGTCTGGTTTCTGATTGTTCTCATAGTTCCATGTGATTGTTCTGATTTTCTAAAGGTACAGTTTCTTCAGTAGGCCTACAGTTTATTGGGGCACATGGATACCTTGAAGCATTTTTCCACACAGAGAGGTGGCTTGTCCGGACAGACATCGCATATGTAGCGGGTTTCTCGTCTTGTGCAAATGCGGCATGGTTTGGTTGGCCTCTCTTTCTTCTCCGTGGGTGGCAGACTTGCAAGGTAGTGGAATGATTCAGCTGTTGGCATTGGAGCTTTGGGTGCACATCGCCCTTGGCCTCCAAGACGATCCATTGCGTCGCCTAGCAGATGAATTGTTACACTCTTACGAAACTTCAGGATCCTCATTGTCGCTGTACTCGTTGTACAGGATGTGGGCGTTCAGAAGACAAATCTCGAAGATGTGAAGGCCGATTTTTTTGTACCACCTCAGTGTTTTACGCAGGGCTGAGTAGTATGACATCATTTGATCAGACCTGTCTATCCCTGACATTCTGAGGTTGTAGTCACTGATGACGTTTGGCTTCTTAGAGATTTTGTTATTCCGATTGGGAACATCAACTATCTCCACTCGGTGCATGTTGGTGATTGTCAGTACATCACGTTCGCTTTCCATTTGCAAACCACCACTGTGTCCGACCTTCGCCACTCGTGTTCTCCCTTTTTCAACTTCTTATTGATGAGGTCTTTGGGGTTTTCCTTGCAGTCAGCGCGGAAAGTTCCGCAGAGGTAGGTTGATCGGTTGGTTAGTTTTTTCACCAGACCCACCGAGTTGTAGTAGTTATCCGTGTACACCACATGACCTTTGTCGAGGTGACCATCCAGTAGGTCAAGTACAATAGCAGCAGCTTGTCCTAAGTCAGCAGGGTCGTTGAAGCTAGTTCCAGAATATATACGAATCTTCAGGACCAGACCTCGGGACTCGCACATCTCATAGAATTTGATTCCATACTTGTGGCGTTTATTCTTGATGTACTGCCGGAACAACAATCTCCCACGCCACAGTACCATAGATTCGTCTATGCAGAGGTCTTTTCTTGGATAGTAGATTCGGATAATTGTATTGTTGAAATGATCCAGTACCGGTCATATCTTGTACAAGCGATTATCATGATCCAGTGAGTTGTCGGAGAAATGCCAAAAGCGAAGAAGCAATTGAAACCGCTTGCGACTCATTACACCACCAAAGAATGGGGATTTGTACAGAACATCGGTGCTCCAGTAGTGCTCTAAGGAAGGTAAATTGTTGGGACCCATGTGAATCAGCATTGCCAGAAATTGTTTAATTTCTGCTGCATCGGTGTCTTTCCACTGATGAAAACGGGATTCTCGTCGCAATGGCCTTTGTTTGTTTATTTCCGCTGCTGCATATCTGTTTGTTTCTGTTACTATGATATCCAGTAATTCTGGTGTCAGGAACAAATCAAAATAGTCACCAGGTGAAACACCTTGCACTGGATTGCGAAGACCAGAATTCTCTCTGAAAACAAAATCCGGTGGATCTTGTGCAATATTTGACCAGTAGTGGGCAATGGGGCAGCAGGTGCACGATTTCAACCTCCAACTGCTCTGCCTCTTTGTGCTGCTGGAGCATGAGCTACTGCTTGGGCTGGAACTGCTGCTTGGGCTGGAGCTGCTGCTTGGGCTGGAGCTCTCCCTCTGCCTCTCCCATGACCACGACCTCCTCGTCCACGAACTGGTGTAAGAGCAGCTCTAAGGCCACGTCCTCCTCTGGTGCGAACCCCTTGACCAGCCAATATGCCTCCACCACGAACTCTCATCAGTCCACGTGTTACTGGTGGTGTATTGTTCTCACTTGAATCATCCGAACAAATGATTGGGTTACTTCTTCCATCAGACAGAGTATCACTGCTTTCACCAGTCTGTGATTTTTCAAAATCACTTTCATCCGTGGGCATTTCTGAGGTTTCATTTCCGTCAAATTCGTCAAAAGAATCCGTTTCTTCATCATCGCTGCCAGAACTCAACATGAGGTCTGCCACTCTGTCAGCATTTAGTCGCGCCATTTTGTAGTAAATGAATGTTGCAGGGGTGGCTCAGTACACATAACATATTGTGGCGAACCCCGTCCGGGTCAATTCTGACTCGGTACTGCACAGGCGAGCGGCAGCCCTACAGTACTGTGGGGGAGGTCGTTTGGCAACCATATATCGCCGCGCGCAACACTTTCTCCCGGGGACCCTATGGAAAGGAGATGAACACCAGGCAGAGCAGCACAGGAACCCAAATAAACGGACAAGGAGAAATAGCTCAAAAGCCGCGGGTTTTACCCTTTATTAAAACTCAGGCACCTTCTTTACTAAGGTTAAGTTACAGGTTCCTTAAGGGGGCTGCTTGTTCCTTAAGGTAAAGCCTTGAGGTTCCTTAAGGGTTTCAGGTATCCTTAAGGGATATAAGTAAGTTACTACTGGGTCTAAGAATTACGGAATGTGATTGATTTATTACTGATTAATGTGGTAACTTTCGGGAGGCTTAACAATGCTGGTCCTGATCAGTGCTTCTCAAAATCTCTATGAAATAACTCAGCTTGACATACCCAGCGCCACGAGTTGCTGCTGCTAGATTCACACTCTCTCCCGCACGCTGTTCTGGGATCCGGCGGTCGGTCACTTTACCGCTCCGCCTCGCTGCTACCAGCTCCCACGCACTCCAACAGCTATACTCTGTGACGCACACAATTCTAGCGCTCTCCACCGTCTGCTAGCTCAGCAACAACTCGACTGCCGCTACGCACGAGGCGCAAGCAGCTATGTATAACTCAAGCACCAACTGCGCATGCCCAGCAAGTATTGCACGCCTTACCTCTATGACGCGCGAAAGCTGCAAGCACTCAGGCCAATTTCGTTACACAGCCCCACAGTTAAGTTCGGACCGTCCCGGTCCGTTAAACTGAAAAACAACCAAAACGAAATTAACTGAGGTGTCATCATATACAATGAAAATATAAAGTCACTTATACAAACAAATTAAGCACCTTTACCTTTAAGGTTACTGTTGTCTCCTTAAGGGAGTTTAAGGAAAGTCAAGCTTCTGAAGTTCCTTAAGGGAGCTCCAGTTAAGGCATAACCGAACATCTCCTTAAGGGAGTGTCCAAAACAAATCACACCTGATACAGTTTTATCAAAAATAGACAAAGACCCACTTTTTCCTTAAGGGAGTTTATAACCTTGAAATACAATCACAGCACACCTCAAAGATTTTATACAATCGGAAGTAATTACCCTGCTCCTTAAGGGAGTTTACACAAAGACCATCAATAAATACAGTATTCCTTAAGGGAATGAGGTAGTTAAGGAAGGCAAGATCAGTCTCTAAAAAATATACTCTCTTATAAAACCATTACACTGTACCAAAAACAAGTTAGAAACAAGTAATGCCTTAAGTTAAAAACAACAATGTAAACCTTAAGAAAACCGAAACTCTACTTGAGGATGAAACCGGCCGTAAACTCCACATCGTAGGTCCTCTCTACGACTTCTTCAGATACCTTCAACCCATTCTGAAACTGGCTCCTGGTGCTGAACTCCTTCACTTGACGACAATTCCCAGCCATCATCACTTAAGATCAGCAGTATCGATCGGGATCGCCCGTCGCCACCCAGGGTTGCCACTACTGACCCTGCATACTCTGGCTCGTGGTGGTTCCTCAAATGCTGACGTCATGGCCTGCTTGGGCTGAATATCTGTGGCAGGTGGAAAGGTACGTCTCCGAAGATCCCCCTCCTGATACCGTAGGGAGCTTCCCTGAAGTGCTCGTCCAAGGTTAACAGAAATAGAGGCGTCGTCGTTAAGGTCTGTCCCCTCCCCGTCGCTAACTTCTTCCTGGACATCCTGAATCATCGACATCATCCCCTGTGGTTTCCCTCCATATACTATCCTGTGTCGCGGTTCCACACTGTCGAGCAGAGACACGGAAGCTGGTGACAAGGATATCCCAGCCACATCCTCTATCTCCAACTCCCTGCCAGGTGTCAAGGGGACCTGAGTTTCTTCCTCCTTCCGCGGTTCCCTCGGTGGCTTATCAACACCCTTAGCTTCCGTTCCCATCCCCTTTCCTCCTGAGGGGGCAGCAAAAAGACTTGTCTCGTCTTCAGGTTCACATGACCTTACCGCTTGTTTCTCTTCCTTCTTCCTGCTCTCCTTTGCCGGTCTGTCGACGGTTGCAGTCTCGGGTCTCTTCCTCTTCCGTCCTGAGGGGGCAGAAGAAGTACTCGGTACCTCATCCGAGTCTTCAGACTGCTTTGCTGCTTTTCTTTCGTCTTCCGTCTCTGGGTACAGGCTGTTCAGGTCATCCATTCCTGCGGGGTGGTGGTTGTGATAGTGCACTCTAAGGTTGTCCTTCCTCGTGTATCTCCTGTCGCACCTTTTGCAGAAATATAGGATCCTCTTCTTTTTGCGAGTTCCGAGATGGTTGTCCAGGCTCTTTTTACTGATGAACGTGTCCTCACACTCAGAGCATGCATATACTTTCAAGTTTTCCCAGTCCTTTGGCTTTTTCCAACCTGCCTTGGGATCCTCCATCCTCCTTTAAAGAAAGCAAAAGAAACAAAACGAAACAACAGTCACTTCTCTGAATGTACCCAAATTCTTAAGTAATCCTAGAACTAATCGATCTCCCTGAGATTCCTGAGCTATTTACATATAGCGCTGTGGCCGCCGTCGCTGGCGCAAGGGATTCCTCCTCGCCTGCGCAGGTATTAAGGGTGTCATGTTCAGGGGTGCAGGTTCTAGGTCAGATCCTGCATGGCCTGCACCTTCAGGTGATCCCCAATCACGCTGTGTCTCTGGTACTAAAGTCTGGCCTAGTTCGATCAGGCTACTATCTACTTCCATCTCAGGAATGCCTCCTGCAGATTGCTCCTGCGTTTCCTGTTCCCTGCCGACCGTCTCCAAAATCCAAGGCTCTAAAGGCATTCCTTGGTACGGCTTAAGGCGGTCACAGTGGATAACCTTCATTTTTCATCCTGGCTTCTGCTGAATCCTTAAGGTTACGTCTGACAGCCTGTTAACTATAAGGTAGGGCCCATCCCACCTACACATCAACTTTGGCGACACTCCCTTTTTCTTTACTGGGTTGAACAACCAGGCAAACATGCCTTCAGCAAAGTTGCTCTGGCTGGTGCCCCTGTCATAGTTCAGTTTCTGACGCCTTGCACTTTTCTTCAAGTGTTGTCTAGCCCTGTTATGTGCACCCTGCATCCTCTTACGCACCACTTTGGCATAGTCCTGTTCCTCCATCTCTACTGCATCTCGTACAGGAGGTTCCTCCATTGTTAAATCAAGGGGCACAGAGACTTCTCTCCCGAGCATTAACATATTTGGAGTTTCCCCCGTGGACTCCTGTGGTGTGCTTCTGTACGCGGCCGTTGCATTTGGCAACTCCTCATCCCATTCTTTGTTATTTTCGTGCTCCTTCATGAACATGGCCACGATATTAACCAGGGTCCGATTAAATCTCTCGACCATTCCGTCGGACTTTGGATTGTAGGGAGTGGTCCTGGTCTTCTCAATCCCGAGCATCCTACACACCTCAGCCATCAGCCTTGACTCGAAATTTCTTCCTTGGTCGGTATGCAGTGTTTTGGGGACGCCATACCTGCACACGAAATCCTTGATAAACCTGTCCGCGACAGTCTCTGCCTTCTCATCAGGAATGGGGTATGCCTCAAACCACTTACTGAAGTAGTCCCCAATCACTAGTATATATCGGTTGCCATTTGTTGTCACTGGGAAGGGCCCTGTAATGTCCATTGCTACCCGCTCCATCGGAATGCCCACTAGGTGTTGCTGTAAGGGCGCCCTTCTCTTCTTGTTGGGCGACTTCCTCCTCGCACACACATCACACTCCCGAATGAAAGACCTTATGTCCGCGGCCATCCCTTTCCAATAAAACTTGGTGCGCACCTTTGCCATTGTCCGCTTGGTGCCTAAGTGTCCACTCAGTCTTCCTGCATGAAGCTCATGCAGTATCTTTTGTCGGAATTCCTGCGGTACCAACGTTTGCCACTGAACCTCCTTGCCATTATCAGACTCCCAGCGGCGCTGTAGGACGCCGTCCCGAACAGATATTTGTTCCCATCGCAACCAATAGTTCTTATCTGCGCCAGATGTTACGGATAGCGCTTCCCAATCCGGACGAGGTTCTTCTGCCTCCTTAGCTTTGATCACCCACTCCATGGAACTTTCTCTAAGTTGAGCTTTCCTCCATTCGGCTAATGTTACCTCTGGCAACACTCCAATTGCACATACCTCTGCTACGCCCTCCTCCACGTCTGCAGGGGCGCCTGCATCACTTAAGGGGGTTTCTCCTCCCTTCACTGATATAAAAGGAGTTCCACATTCTTCCTTCCCTGTGGTTTCCTCAACTGTACTGGTGTCCCACTCGCCCATCCCGCACTGTGAAAATGGTCGACGGGACAGACTGTCCGCATTCTGATGAGCTTTCCCCGCTCGATGGATGATTTCGAAATCATATTCCCCGATTAACTGTAGCCATCGTGCTACCTGGCCTGCAGGCTCCCTGAAGTTAATGAGCCACCTCAAGGCTCCATGGTCTGTCCTCACTGTAATCCTTCGTCCATAGATATACGGTCGGAAGTGTTTTAAGAATATCACCACTGCCAGCAACTCTCTTCTAGTGACGCAGTAATTTTGTTCTGCCTTTTTCAGCACCTTACTAGCAAAGGCTATGACTCTCTCCTGGCCATCCTTTTTCTGTGATAGGACCCCTCCTATCCCTGCGTCACTGGCATCTGTGTCAAGTATCAGCTCTCCATCTGGTTCTGGGTAAGTGAGGACAGGCGACTCCGTGAGGCATCTCTTCAATTCCTCGAAGGATGCCTGACATTCACTGGTCCACTGGAAATCCCTGTGTTTTTCTGTAAGCCTGTGCAAAGGCTTCGCCACCGCTGAAAACCCCTCTATAAACCTCCTGTAGTAGGACGCAAGTCCCACAAAACTGGGAACTTCCTTCACTGTCCTTGGGACTGGCCAATCCCTGACCACCTTGATCTTATCAGGATCCGTGCTTATGGAGTTACTACATGACCGAGGTAGCGAACTTTCTGTTTGAACAGATCACACTTAGCAGGCTTTAACTTTAATCCTGTGTCCCTCAGGCGCTGGAACACGACCTTCAGTCGACTGAGTTCCTCCAGTAGTCTTGCCGAACACTATAACATCGTCTAGATACACCAACAGTGTTTCCCAGTGAAGGCCACTCAATACCCGTTCCATGAGTCTCTCGAACGTAGAAGGCGCATTGCATAGCCCAAAAGGCATCACACGCCAACTGTAAAGGCCACCCCTTACTACAAAGGCCGATTTCTCTTGTGCCTCCTCATCTAATGCCACTTGCCAATAACCTGAGGCAAGGTCCAATGTCGAGAACCACTGCGAACCCGACAGCGCATCCAGGGAATCATCGATCCGGGGGATTGGATAGGCATCCTTTATAGTTACGGAATTAAGTCTCCGATAGTCCACACAGAACCGTTTGCTTCCGTCCTTCTTTTTGACGAGCACTACATATTTACACACTTAATCCTCTGTCCATTCAGGGCAAGGACTAACTCCTGAAAATCCAACTGTCCCCTTGTCGGTAGGAGGTAGTCCATCCCAAGGATTCCATCCATTTCCAATTTGGCAAAGATCGCCCGCACTGGGGAGGTAGTCTTCCCAACTTGAACCTCTAACCACACTCCACCTATCGTCTCTATTGAGTGACCGTCAGCTCCATACAGTCCTACTCCGTCCATGCTTAAGGTTGGCCTCCGTTCCTTCGGTATCTGGTAGTATACCCCCGTCGAAATTATTGTGTCTGTCGCCCCTGTATCTATCAGCATAAGTGTCTCTGTCCCCCTCACACGGGCACTCACATAGAGTCCTCCCTTCCTCTGGTCCCTTGAGGGAACCGTAATCCCCTGAAGTCTCCTACTGTTTGTGGTCCCTTCGAATCGCCAGCCCACCCTTGGACCCCAGGGAAGGCTGATCGTCGTTTCCCGACTCAACATTTTGTTCACGTTTGTGTGCTTTGCAGTCCCGTGCAATATGTCCCTTTCCCTTGCAACTGTAACACTCGTCGTTCTTTGGTGCAGGACAGTCCCTAGCAAAATGTCCCGAGGCTTTGCAGTTATAACACACGTCTTGTGTTCTCCCTTTCCATTTCTTTCCAGATCTCGGTCCAGAATCATAACTCACGTGTTTCTCCTGGCTTCTCTTACTGATATCCTGCAATATCGACTGGATTTTCCCCAAGGCGTGTCCCATGGACTCCTGTGTTTCTCTTATCTCTCCCTTCAGTTCCTTCATCGTAATTTCGTCCATGCCTTCCAGTACTCTAGCAAACTTCCTAGCCTTATCGCTAGTCCTACGATCTTCTGTCCGCAGGAAACTCTGCGTTTGCAACGCAGCCTTGATCGAATCATCAAGGGTGGCAGGCTTTGCACGGAAAATACCCTCTGTGATTTCCCTGTCTTTCACGGCGTCCATGAAATGTCCCTTCGCCAGTCTCTCTCTACTCTCATCTGAGAACTCCGGGTACGCCAATGCTGCTAGTTCTCTCACACTGGCTCCGAGTTCTTGCAGGGTTTCAGCCTCGCCCTGACGACGATGACGAAGCTCCATAAGATGGAAATCTGCCTGTTGTCCTGGTCCAAAACGTTGATCTAGTCTGTCCAAAAGATCCTTAAGTGAAGGTTCCTTCCCCTCAGGTTGGCATCCCAGCACCTTCAAGGCTTGTCCCTGAAGGCTGGCCGCCAAGAATACAGCAGCCTGGCTGTCTTTCCATCCATTTGCTACGCAACAAGCCTGAAAATGTGCCTTATAGTCCTTCCATGGCACTTTTCAACTGAACCGGTCAGGACAAATGTTTGGTTTCCTAATTCTGTCCTCACTTTTCTTAGTTTCCTTAGCCTCTACCAAGGATGTTTCCTCCGTTTGTCTAGTATTTGCAGGTGTGCCTGGTATCCCTAGTGTTGAACGAAACGTGCTTGAGACAGCTGGAGTTGGGGTGTGCATGAACAGTTCCGGAGTTTCATTCCGGCTAATTCCCTTCTCCTGGATGATTGATTTCATTTTCTGTAACTGTTCCTCAAGTTCCTGTTTCTCCTTGAGTGCATCCTCGTACATGCTTTCGGCCTGGTGAGCCTCCACTCTGAGCACTTCAAGCTCTTCTTCCATCCATTTAGAATCCATCACTGCAGATGCAGTCTCCTAAAAATGTCACGCCTTATCCCACTTCTGACACCAATGTGGCGAATCCCGTCCTGGTCAATTCTGACTTGGTACTGCACAGGCGAGTGGCAGCCCTACAGTACTGTGGGGGAGGTCATTTGGCAACTATATATCGCCGCGCGCAACACTTTCTCCCGGGGACCCTATGGAAAGGAGATGAACACCAGGCAGAGCAGCACAGGAACCCAAATAAACGGACAAGGAGAAATAGCTCAAGAGCCACGGGTTTTACCCTTTATTAAAACTCAGGCACCTTCTTTACTAAGGTTAAGTTACAGGTTCCTTAAGGGGGCTGCTTGTTCCTTAAGGTAAAGCCTTGAGGTTCCTTAAGGGTTTCCGGTATCCTTAAGGGATATAAGTAAGTTACTACTGGGTCTAAGAATTACGGAATGTGATTGATTTATTACTGATTAATGTGGTAACTTTCGGGAGGCTTAACAATGCTGGTCCTCATCAGTGCTTCTCAAAATCTCTATGAAATAACTCAGCTTGACATACCCAGCGCCACGAGTTGCTGCCGCTAGATTCACTCTCCCGCACACTGTTCTGGGATCCGGCGGTCGGTCACTTTACCGCTCCGCCTCGCTGCTACCAGCTCCCAAGCACTCCAACAGCTATACTCTGTGACGCACACAATTTTAGCGCTCTCCACCATCTGCTAGCTCAGCAACAACTTGACTGCAGCTACGCACGAGGCGCAAGCAGCTATGTATAACTCAAGCACCAACTGCGCATGCCCAGCAAGTATTGCACGCCTTAGCGCTATGACGCGCGAAAGCTGCAAGCACTCAGGCCAATTTCGTTACAATATAATAAGACATTCACAGTAGCCTACAAACTTTCACAGAATGTAATATATTTTGCATAAATTGTACGGAGATTCAAAGAAGTTCATCATCTGATTGCCAACCTATGAGTTATCTCGTAGTGACGCAGTACGAGATAACTCGTAGCTACGAGATAACTCGTAGCTGGCATAGTGGAATAATCAACTTCATGCCGTTGCCAGCTACGAGTTATTTCGTAGATATTTTTTTTATCCATAAAGTAATTAGAAATGAACGTACTACAACATGTAGACACCAAAAAAGTACCTATTTGGTATGCACGCATGCGCACCACACTTGGCAAATGGGAATGCCCTACGAATCTATGACCGGCAGTCAACGTGTTAAATATTTTTAGTCTAATTGTTCTTGTCCAGAATGAATGGAAATATTGTGACTGTGACCATGAGAGATCATATCATCATTTGACTAATCATTTTTATAAAAACATTGTTTTTGTTCGGGTCTGTGCTTAATATGACTAGTCATAGACGATAGAAGGGTGTGTACACTTTCCTTTTGTGCTCCATCCACCCATAGAGCTATGATCCATCCATGGTCAGTATATTAGCAGCTCAAAGCTAGCAGTAGCATTAGCAAGAGCAACATGTAATTCATGTGATGATCCCAGGCAGTTTGGTGATTCATGATATGATTATGAAAGTTGAAACGTACATTTTGCCAAGCATAAGATTTTTAACCATTACTTCGAATGCAATTTTAGACGATATGTCCGACAGTTATGATTGTACTGGCTTGCAGCAGAATTGCATGTATCTTTGTAAATTATACCATACAAAATGTTTTATTACAACGTAGGGTTGTGCACAAGCCAAAAAAAAAGTCAATAATATATGCAGGGCCGCAATCATGACTTGACCTTTGTCTTAGACTCAGGTGGCACTTCACTCCTTTTTAAAAATTTTGACGTTGGGGTCATACTAAAGCTGTTTTAGTATTTATACCTTTGATACTCAATGTCAAATAGGAAAACAAAAGAGTGTTTCGGAACTAGGAAAACAACTGTAATGGAACCTAATTTGTAGTAAATAGCTTGTTCCTTTTGTTAAAAATGTATAATTAAAAAGAAAATCTGTTCTTTTCTTTCAAATTTAGGTTGTCACTCCGAAACAAGAATGCCTGCCCATCATTGATTCATGTGCATCCCCTGGTGTGCAGAGTGCGAAGAGTAATGAAGCCGAGTTTGATTCAGACAATATTTGTGCTAGTTCTGATATCGAGGAGGGGGGAAAATGCAATTTCTTGACTACAATCCATTGAACAATTCTGACCATCAAGATGAGCTCCTGGATAAAATGCTTTCAGACCTACATTTTGTAGTTCAAGAACACCAAGGAGAACTTGCCGAGGATCTGCCAGACCCGCTTATGACTTTAGCTGATACTCTGATGGAGACTGTAGAACATGAAATAGAAGAAACTGTCAGAGATGAGGAAGAAACTGAAGAGGAAATCGACCCCCCTTTGTATCCAGGATCCAAAAGACATCTTGGCATCAGCATGCTAGTTCTCTGTTGCTTCATGATTTGTTTTCGTCTATCTCAGGACACGATGCATTACCTTTTGACATTGATGTCTTTACTCTTACCTGACAATAATCGTCTAGTTCGCTCCTTTCATAGCTTAAAAAAGTATCTTTCAAAGTTTACATTCCTGCCTGTGGTTCAGTATTACTGTTCAGAGTGCTACACACATGTTGACAAAACAGCAACAGTTTGTACCAACAAGAATTGCTTGATGCATTTTGTTTCAATATGCCATGCTTCATACATTAGGTAATAAACAATGATTTAAGTTGCACAAGATTGTAGACACGAGTCACTGTTTTAAGCTAACATCCGGGAACGTTTAATGCAACACTCAAAAGGTTAAGGGTCAGTAAACAAGTTTATGCATATTGCAACATCCTCCTCTTTTTGAGGAAGAAGCATTTGAAAACAACAACTCTAATTTTAACACTGGAAAAACCTGTTATTTGAGAAGAGTATTATATCATGTTTTCTCCAAAAAAAAAATGGAAAACAAAATATATATATATATATATATTTTTGTTAATTAGAGAAGCAATTTTTGTTTTCTCTCTCTTTTTCTTCTGGTAAAATGATGGATTCAAATGAGAAACCACAATACTTTTAGACTTTTAGCTTTGGAAGGTACACATCTTTTAGAATGCCTGTTATGTTTGAATAATGAAGTAAACAAAAAATTTAAAAAAAACCCATTTAATTTAAAATGTGTTACTGTTGTCATTTAGTAAACAGCAACTTAAGTTTTGCCTCAGAATCAGAACTTAGTATTTCACATAGTCTTTCAGTCTAATAGGCTCGTTGATCAGTCTACCAGATCTGGTTTTTGGCAAGTCGTTCAGTTCACTGGTTTCTTTTTCAGGGTTTGGGACCATCGGTTGGGACTGTTTTGGGAGGTCTTCCAAGTTAGGCATGTGTATGGGTTTCTTGGGTGTTCCGGGTCCATCAGGTAAATGTGAGATTGGGTGATGCTTTGGGGGTGGAGTGTTCTGTTTTCCAAAGTTTTGGTTAGCGGTGGTGGGTGTATGTAAGTGTCTTATGTTCGTGTGATCCCGCATGACTGGTGGTTCTTCACGTGTCTTCTTCAGATCAACACGATTGCGTCTCAAAATCTGTCCTTGCTGGGTTTCGATTTCATATGATCTCTCATCCAGTCTCTTGTTTACCATGGCCCTGGGCCATTGTTTTTCTCCTGGGCGGTATGGTTTCAGTCGGACTATATCTCCTTCTGCTAGCAACGGTAAGTCATTTGCGTGTTTGTTGTACATGTCCGACTGTTTTCTCTGGAGATGTTTCATTTTGGCACGCTCACTATTCAAGATGTCTGTGCCTCTTGGTACTAACAGGCTGTTAGATGTGGGGAGAAGGGTTCTGGTTCTCCGGCTATGTAGTCTTTGTGCCGGACTGCTGCTGATTCCTTGAGTTGGGGTATTTCTCAGTTCAAGAAGTGCCATGTAGGGATCAGATTTGGCTTTTTTGCACTTCTTTAATAGTCTTTTGGCAGCCTTCACAGCTGATTCCACTTTACCATTAGATTGGCTGTGTTTGGGGGAAATAGTAAAATGTTCAAAATCCCAAGCCTTGGAGAAATTCTTGAAGTCATCTGACGTGAACTGACCACCATTGTCGCTGATGACCGAGTTTGGGATGCCATATCTTGCAAAGTGAGCTTTCAACTTTTTTATGACATTTTTGGAGGTCAGGTCATGGAGTCTGTCTATTTCCCAGAAATTGGACAGGTAGTCGATGGTGATCAAGTAGTCTTTGTCATCGTACTCTAGAAGATCAATTCCAATTTTCTCCCAAGGGCGGTGTGGTAGATCATGAGGCATGAGTGTTTCTTTTTGGTTTTTGGTTTCATATGATCGACAAGCATCACATTTCGATACAAACTGCTTTATCTCAGCAGACATGCCTGGCCAGTATAGACACTCTCGAGCTCTTCTGAGGGAACTTTCAACACCGAGATGAGAGTTGTGAACTGTCTGTGTCATTTCTGTCCTGAGTGAGCTTGGTATTATAATGCGCTCCCCTCGAAACACAAGACCATCATGAATGGAAAGTTCGTCACGAACGTTGAAGTATGGCAACGTTTGAGATGGAAGGGAGTTTTTCGTATCGGGCCACCCTTGCTGAATTACCACTTTCAGTAGTTGCAGAGATTCATCTTTGTCTGTTTCTTCTTTTATTTTTTGTAGTCTGTCTGGTCCAATACTCAAGTTGTCAACCAGGTTGACCTGAGCAAAATCATCGATCCATCAGTGTAAGGTAGGTAGGATCTGGACAGCATATCTGCGAGATGCATCTCTGTGCCTTTTTTCCAGATAATCTCTATGTCGTAATTCAACATTTTCATCAGCATGCCTTGGAGACGTCTGGGGGCACGATGAAGCGGTTTCTTTACAATCGTCTCCAGTGGTTTATGGTCACTTTCAACAAGAACTTTATGACCAAAAGTGTATTGATGGAATCGTTCTAGTGAAAACACAATTGCAAGAGCTTCCTTTTCAATTTGTGCATATCTCTGCTCAGTTGGGGTCAACGCTCTACTGGCATAAGCAATGGGTTTTCCTCCTTGTAGGAGTGCTGCACCAAGACCTGATTTACTGGCATCACATTGTATGGTCAAATCTCTCTTTGGATCATAGTAGGCCAGTATTGGTGCAGTTGTAACCAGTGTTTTTATGTCAGCCATTGCTCTGTCATGTTCTTCAGTCCACTGCCATTCTGCGCCTTTTCGTGTGAGTTTTCTGATTGGTTCAAAAACTTCTGATAGTCTTGGGAGAATTTTTGCCAAGTATGTGACACTTCCTTGAAGTCGTTGTATCTCTACGGGGTTGGTTGGATTACTCATCTTGGTGATGGCTTCAACTTTTTTGGCATCGATTTTTAGACCTTCACTGGTGACAACATGTCCCATGAAGTTGATGCTTGAGGATTTAATTTCAGATTTGTCTCCATTGAGTTTGATGCCTTTTTCTCTGCATCTCTGGAGGAGTTGTTTTAGCCTTGCATTGTGGTTTTTTTCTGCCTCGTCAGGTGTGTCTCCGACACCAAAACTATGATATCATCGGCAACGCATTCTATGCCCTCGAGGTCAGCAATTGCCTGGTGGAGCCGTTTTTGAAATATTTCAGAGCTGACTTTCAGACCAAATGGGAGTCTTTTCCATCTGTATCTGCCAAATGGCGTCATCATAGTAGTGAGCAGGCTACTCTGGTCATCAAGAACACAATGTAGATACCCAGATCGGAGATCCAGCTTCGAGAATATTTTAGCTCTGGAGAGTTCGGGTAAGATGTCTTCTATAACTGGCAATTCGTACAATTCTCTTTGTAGTACTTTGTTCAGTGGACGTGGATCGATACAGTATCGTAGATCATTGGAGTTTTTCTTTGCTGTCACCGCCATGCGACTACACCATTCAGTAGGTTCGTCAACTGGTGCAAGAATGTCGTCTTTAACTAGTTGTGCTAGTCCTGTTTTAACTTTGAGTTTCAGTGACACTGGTACCTTCTTAGGGGAGCATTGCACTGGTTTTGCTTCTTCTGCAATGTGAAGGTGAACTACACCTGGTAGAGAACCTGGAAGTTTGCCTTTGAATACATCATCATATTCTGCTAGAATGCTCTCAGTGGAGGTGAGGTTTACTGAGTGCAGTAGTCTAAAGTTGTCATAGTTGACAGTGATCAGTGACATGCGTTCAGCAGCACTGCGGCTGAGGAGGGGAATGAAGGAGTTGGGTTCAATCACCACGAATTCGACTCTGTATTTTTTCTTGTTTATGGGGTTGCGCAAGATGATTTTGGTTTTGCCAATAGCCTTCAGCGTGGACTGGTTGTACATCTTTAGTGTAAGGTTATGTGGTTGAATTGTGGATTCAGCCACATATTTCTTTGGCAAGACATTGACAGTAGCTCCAGAGTCTATTTGGAATTTCGTTGACTTGCCATCGAGCATCATTTCAGCAAAGAGGGCACTTTTGGTGTCTCCTACAGCATTGACAATCTCTACAGAGTTGATAGATTCAGTACCACTAGAGTCTAGTGATTCATTAGAGTCATACATGTAGATGTCGTGTAGTGCGTTAACTTTGCGTTTTTCTTTATTGAATTTGCAACATTGCTTGAAATGATTGTCTCGTTTGCATACAGTACAAGTTTTCCCCCATGCGGGACAGAGTTCTTTTTTTCTCGGATGTTTGCGAGCACAGAATTTGCATGTGATGGTTGGGAGTTTCCCTGAAGGTTTAGCTGTTTCCTTGGTAGATTTGCTATAATCTTTTTTAGTTTTCTTGTCACTGACTTTATGAAAGCCTCAGTTTCAGTTTCACCGAAGGATTTCAGCTGAATTGTGGTTGCTTCTGCTGACCTGCAGATATCAAGAGCCATCTTGAGAGTGAGTTTGCGTTTTTGTAGCAGGAGTTTACGTGTGTGTGAGTCACGGATCCCTAGAACAATTCGGTCACGAAGTAGGCTATCTTGCAGACAATCACAAAAGTTGCAAGTTTTAGCGAGTAAGCGGAGAGCCGAGAGATAAGCCTCTATAGATTCTGTTGCTTCTTGGTCTCTCTTATTGAACACATAGCGCTCATATGTTTCATTCACTTCACCAATGATGTATTGGTCAAGTTTCTGCGTGATGAGGGTAATATCATCTTTATCATCATCTTCAGAGAAGGTAAGGCTGTTGAATATTTTTACCCCAGCTGGGCCCATAGAGTGAAGGAAAAATGCCTTCTGATAAGCCTTGTCATGTTTGCTCAGTTCAGTTATGATGCTGTAGTTGGAATACATCTGTTTAAACATTTTCCATTCTTCTATCGCATTTTCTTTGAGCTTTAGTTGAGGTGGAGGAGACACATGGGTGAGGGGTTTAGCATGAGCCATTGCGCCGCATGGAAGCACCGCATAAGGTACGTTGATGTTGAGTAGGTAAACTATAGTCAGTTCGTCTTCCTACGATTACATGTACAAATTAATCATTTGTCACTTCATGTGGGTAACAGTGCTAACATAAACAAAGTTTCAGAGGTTAAATCACTCACGGACGATGTCGCTGGTTCGTACGTAGGCACACACGAAGGTCATGTGTAGTGTAGAACATGTAGAACGGACATAATCTGGTTCCCGGTCTTGACGCATGCGGCGGAGAAGCTCTCTTGCACGCTGGTGCTAGATTTCGTGTTTGTGTTTGTTTTCTCTCCCGGACGGATTTTCTTCAATTTGTCATCATAGAGAAGTATATCTAAGAGTTCTATGATGAATACTTCACCGCTGCCACCATGTTTCAATATGCCATGCTTCATACATTAGGTAATAAACAATGATTTAAGTTGCACAAGATTGTAGACACGAGTCACTGTTTTAAGCTAACATCCGGGAACGTTTAATGCAACACTCAAAAGGTTAAGGGTCAGTAAACAAGTTTATGCATATTGCAACACATTTGACACAATCTGGATCTGTGTCATACTTTGTTCTCCATAGTCTTATTTCACAGCTTCATGTACTTTTCAAATGTAAGTCATTTATCGATCATATCCATTCTCACAGATTCGCTCATTTAAATTCTACTCCAAATGGTTTCATATGTGATGTTTATGATGGGAGTCTATACCAAGCGTTGTACTCCACTGGATTTTTGAAAAATCCAAACAATATTTCTTTTTCAATGAATACAGATGTTGTTGCAATCTTCAAGAGTTCTTAAGTAACTATGTGGCCAGTATATCTTTTAATCAATGAGTTACCCATTGCAGAACGAAAATTAAGAGAAAATTTTATTTTTTATGGGATTTGGATATCATCAAAGAAGCCCATAATGTGGAGCTTTCTCAAACCTCTGTATGATGATTTAAAAAAATTAGAAGATGGTGAAAAATTAGAGGACCATCTTGGGAAGCAGTTTGCATGTCAGGCGTCACTTTTAACATGCATATGCGATCTCCCTGCTAAATGCCTGGTAACAAACAGCATTCAGTTTAATGGAAGTTTTGGTTGTTGGCACTGCTTACAGAAAGGAAAAAACTTTCGCACAGAGAAAGGTGGAAACTGCCATATTTTCCCCTTCAATAAAGAGGATCCAACTGGTCCATCTCGTACCTTGGACTCGGTAAAAAGAGATGTTACTGAGACTGTCAATGCACTTAAAATGGGTGAAAAAACGCCTGATGTTTTTGCGTTATTTTAATTTCCTTGATGGCTTAGTTATTGATTACATGCATGGTGTATGTGGTGGCGTAACAAAATTGCTTATCAGTTTGTGGTTTAAGGGAGAACATAAAAAAGAAAAACACTCATTTTTTAAGAACATCAAAAGTGAATAAATTGCTCAGAAAAATTAAACCCACCATGAACCAGAGTGCCCAGATCATTAAATTATTTAGCATTCTGGAAATCATCTGAGTACAGGAGTTTCTTATTTTATTGGGGTATCCCAATCCTAAGACATGCCTTAGATCATTGTTATTTTGTACATTTTTGCTTACTGGTGAGAGCCATATATATACTCTCAAAAGAAAACATCAGTCCAGATGATATGTTGATGGCTGAGTCATGTATACAAGAATTTGTAAAAGAATTTGAAGCACTTTATTCAGCAAGATAAATGTTCATCAGCTTATTCATCTACCACAAGCAGTGAGATCATCTGGGCCATTGTTTGCAAATAATTGCTTTGTGTTTGAGGATTTGAATGGATTTATAGTTTCCCACATTCATGGAACTCAGGGTGTGGACACGCAAATTATCCAAGTGATAAATTTTATTCAGGCAGTTCCAGTTTTGTATGAACATTTCGGAGCATTTGATAATGAGGTGTTTGCATTCCTTAATAATATTAAGGGCAATTTTCATAGGTCATGGCAGTACATTCAAGATGGAGTTTTTCGAATTGACTCTGTTAAAGACAAAATTGTATCTGTACGTGCGCTACAGATTGTACGTGCGCTATATAAGACTTCGATATTATATTATTATTATTATCTCTTGAAGATTCACTAGCTATAAATGAGAAGTACAATATTTTATCATGTCGTGTTAGGACATGGGAAGAATAAACACAGTGCTTCTTATGTGTATGCCTCGACATATAAAAAATTAATCAGGCGAAATCAAAGTGTAATCAAGTACTTAAGCATAGGAACTGTTAAATTTGGTTCTGTAAACTATTTTGCTGAGGTACATACAAAATTGTTGGACTCTGTTAATATTGCTTTGGTAACACCAATTCACTTGGAAGTGTATCAGTGTACAGACAACATTCATTGTGTAAAGCCAAAGCCATGCCAACTTGACATTGTCAAGTTAGAAGATATAGTGTGTACACGCGTGTATGTGCAAACAGATCAAGATCATTTTATCTGTGAAATTCCAAACAGATATGAGAAAGACTGAATATTTTGTGAAATTTGGTTGTTAGGTATGCCGAAACAAAAAATTGGAGGGGGAAAAATTATACTTGTGCACATAACCTTTGAAATAATATGAACTCATGTACTGATAACTTGCCGTTAAAGTAAAAAAAGCACATTATGTGCACTTGAAGTAATGTTGATACTAAAAGAAAATATTGCTGAAGTTTGTTTATTTTCTATTTTCTGCCCTTTCTGTACAGTATTTGCCTGCACTGGGAAAAAGTTGCAATAAAGATTTTTAATAAACTAGTACCAGTTTCGAGTAAATATTTAGAGAGACTTAGGGTTGAAAACTACTCATTAAAAAAATCTTTTTAAATTAATTAAACTAGAAGTATTAGATATTCTTAATTGATATTAAGTGGATAGGACAAGAAAAGACAATACGTGTGTGCAAATTCCACAGTTTAGTCAAATTGGAATAAATATTTGTTTTATGTTTTGTAGGATGATTAGGCTGTAATAATGATGAAATACAAGCACAAATAATCATGTAATTAAGAAGCACATGTAGGTCAAATAGCTTGGGTCAAGCAGCTCAAGATTGTAGACTAAATTTACATCCGTATAGCTGCTGTCATGTTTAAAGATCTTAGCATTCATGATAGCAATCAGAGAAAACTTGGAATGCTTTAAGAAGTTAGCATTCAGAATCCTGGTGTGAATGCAAAAGTCAAGATCTTTAGCATTCACTAACCATTCAGTAAGCATTCAAACTACACACCAAAACCATGAATGCATTGAACTACTATAAGACCGCTATTTTCAGTAGCTGAATGTTCATGGAATACTTAAGGAATGCTTTTTTAGCATTCGGTTTAGGTAAGGGTAGTCTTTCCAAGACTACCGGTAGTTTCCCACGGGGTCCAAGCAGAAATACCCAGGGCCTTCTTTGCACTACATCCGTGCGTAACCACGCAACAACGGGTACACAGACCCACAATTCCAATCTACTACCTCACACAAAATTACAATGAGTACAACCCAAGGTTCCTCATTAGGTACCTCACTATACTCCACAGCAATCCCCCTCAAACAATTCCGCACTGCACACGCAGTGCTAAACTAAAAGTGGACATGCACCTTCACTTTCACTGCACTCACTTGGCTTGCGGCGGCCGCCAGACCACGCAACTACATGCTGTGTACTTGCATGCCGTACTCCAGCCTACTGCTTTGCTGGACTGTACCATTCATCTTAAGGTAAGTAATTTAACAATTAATCTCACTGGCCGTCATTGCGCCACAGTACGTAATACTCCAATTGTTTTTATTTAATTAAATTTTTTTACTCAACCAGGAACAACTGGAAGCCAACACTGAAATGGATTTTGATAGTGGTCCACTCGTCAGCAGCCTTGATTTTGTTCTACAAAAACACAAAGTACACAGGCAGGCCTATCATGGCAAATCATTTGTAGGCAACCATGTCAACAAATGTTGTCAGGTAATTAAAATGAATAATCATTTTACAGCAAATACTACATGGAGTAAAAGTTGTACAATGTACATTTATAAGTTGAGTGCAATCCCAGCAGTTGCTCAATCTCGAGATGGATTAAATTCAGAAATTACACTCAACATACATGTACATTTTACATCCTCGATATGTCTCTGGCTACATCTAAATGTATAAGCTTGACCTTTAATGTGCTCATTTTTAATCCACAGGTACCTGTAATTGAAGATCTCGCTGCTCAACCACTGAGACTGTTTGACAGCTTGAACCTTGATGATCTACCTATAGCAGCTCATCAACAAATTCTGAGAATAGCTGCAAAGATTGGTAGTACATTTCAAGAGGTATTCCTTAAATTCGCTGACGTGCACAGTGCCATCAACCATTCCAATCCATTGCAGTCCGACGACATTCATCAAACCGGTAAAATTTCATTCTATATCTCCATAACTGCAACTTTGCCAAAACCACATCACACGGTTGACACAATAGCATAGTTGATAATCAACACATCTTTTGTATCAACAGATTTGTGCATCAGACAGTTTCTTCAGCTTTATAGAAGTTAATTTCCGCAAGCAAGCATCACTCCAAGCTACACCTCCTTGAAGACCATGCTGTAGAACAACTCAGCGAGTTTGGTATAGGTCTTGGTCTTCTAAATGAGCAAAGAGGTGAGCTCATCCATACAGAATTCAACAGGGCTGGGAGAACTGTCAACGGGATGAAAGACGAGCTACAGAAAATAATGAGTGTTATGCGTCGTCATCTTACCACGACATTCCCAGAAGTTCGTTCTGAAATGAAATTAAATATCAATTGAGGATGTAAATAAACATGTGTAAAGTATTTGTGCCAAAACATAAACCATTCATGCAATTATTTTTACCGCACCATTATAAACCTAATGTGATGACATTTTCACAGCTTGGTTGAACCACGGTGTGTTTATTTCAAAGTACTCCTCCCATAGAGATGTTGTAAAATCCATATGATACTTTACAAGGAAAAAGTTTCATGTAAAAGAAAGTTTATTATTTGTAGTGAAATTAATGAATTCCTTGGAAAGACTCGATTACGTGTGGATGTAATAACGTGATACAAGTAAGAAATTACGTACATTGTAAATGGTCCCTGAACCGCACAAATAGTGTTTGTGCATTGCCATTGTGCTGTATCCTTCCTGTACATGTAGTATTTTGTACATTACATGCGCATACATGCTGAAAATGTATAAATGTCTAGGTAGCTGCAGGTGCGCATATAAACATGTAAAATACAAAAATTTAGGTGTTGTTTAAATTCAGAGCTGACATTTGACAGTCTGTGCGTAAAGCCTGTGCACATACATACATGTAATGTACTATTTAAAAACTAGATACAGTAAAATGCAGGTGACCGTTGAACATTAACAGCAGCCAGCTCCCAACCCAGTCATTACCAGGCAGTGAAGACTGAGTGTACTCTGTTATTCAAAGTAAGTTCACTTACCATCAACAAACATGTATATCCCAGTTTTCATGGGAATTGCTTTATCCGAGGTAGCAATTTCATTGTCATTTGAAGTGTTCTCAGGGAAACATCAAAACGGATTTACACCGCATCTAAACAAAAAGTGAAACATACAAAAGCCTGTCAAGCAGTGCTAAACTAATTACCATTTTTAGGTTTGACTTGAGCATAATTATGTCTAGGCCTATGTGTACAGCGAGCTACTATATTTAATAAAACAACTTACAGGGCAACAGGAAGTAATTATTATCTGTAGACTGTATATGTTTAATTTCAGTTGGTGCTGGCAATTTTGAGTAATGAACTCTACCATGCACGGTAGGCATAATGCGCCATCTTTTTAAAGGGGCAGGTTTGAAATTCAATTCAAGGTGTAAAAGCATTGAGTGTTAAAAAAATCTGCCCTTGATCAAAATGGCACACACATTTTACCCATTAGGCCTATTGTGAAAGTGTTTAACAACAGTAACTGTGAAGGTGATCAAATACAAAATGTGAATTGCCAATTGTAAAAAAAAGGCCTGGTGTTTTGTCTTTCTTCCTAAAATTAGGGTAAGCCATCGCTTCAATATTTAATGTTACCAACCAACACGACCAACAGGAAATATCCTACCTACCTCTCAGGTAACGCAACACTGCAGATGAATTTTGTGTCAGTAATGTAATGTTTTTAACTTTGCTGGGATTAAAAAAAATAATAAAAAAATGGGTAGGCGCTGGAGGCGTTACGTTACTCATGTTACTAAAAACAAAGAGCCTAACGTTAGGGCCTAACTTTAAAAAATACAAGGACATTAAATAATCACAATAAACCCACTAACGTTAGATCTAAACACAGTGCACAGCACAGAATGATGAAGTAACGAATAGTGGTGCATCAAACTACGTGAAAAAGCAGCATGGCTTGAAAATACTTTTGCATGCAAGCGCATTGTACACGTCCTAATGCATTCACACGTGTACATTTGTATTGACAGTGTATACAGCCATGCATCGGTACTGTTTTCAAAACTTTTTTTTCTCTAAAAGACCCTTGGCCCAGACTTACCTTACAAAGAAAATGAATCTTAATGACTCCAAAATCAGTTTCGTCATGAATTTAGAAAAACCTATCCGTCGGATTTAGAGATAATGGGTTACAAAATAGGACCTTTCTCCGTGCGATCTGTTGCATTTACCGAGCCGAGTCACGTGACTATTTTCCCCGCCCGCGAAGCCTAATATAAACAAGATTTGCATAAAATGTCATTGCTTTTAAGACCTTTGATGAATATTCGAATCCATTTAACTACGCAACAAACCTAAAAAGAACTCGCAAACCAATCAAAATCAAGTGAACAAGCTGTTACTCGGTTTCAGTTAAAGGCCATTCATAAATCCAATGACGTCATAGACGCCCTGCGTACCAACTGGCCATTTTTTACCACGAGAGGGGGTAATAATTTGGGCTTGAAACAGCCGTCTGTATGTAATGAGGCCACAGACGGAGTTGGGTATGGGATGTTCATGCTCTAAATATATCTGTATTCCCCAAGAGCGAGACTGATAACGCAGTGCAGTATTTGGCATTAGAACATCACGACTTACATACATAACAGGGTTTGATATAGCCATGCAATGAGATATATTTCACTTATTGTTGCTATAGATCAACCAATCAGAATCAAGGATTCAAATTTACTTTAAAAAGTTATCACACAGCAATAGTGAAATAGAACAAAACTAGACATAATTTTTGTTACAAAACAAAAACAAGGTTTCGGCATAAAGTTCAAATGTTAGATGTAACACTTTGCAACTTGAATGCAGATAATGTTACACAATATTTTTTACAATTTTTTTAAATTTCGACCACTTATTGACAATAAAGCAATCTGCAAGGCCCAAGGGTAAAACTTTATTCCATATAGAGAAACCATCTAAATTCAAGATCATATTGTTTGCAGACCTCAAAATTCCAAGGTTAGAAAATAACCAAAACAAACAATTTCCAATGTTTGCAAATCATTTGCACTTCATCAGTTTCAAAAACTATTAAATCTCTTGAACTGTTGCAATTTTTATTAGTCTTTACTACATACTTTGAATACTAAATACATTAAACTTGTTCCAACAGGCAATCCCAATGTACTTCATAAAGTCAACTTACGTAATGGACATCCTGTTTTTATTCATGCTTACGATGTTTTTGATTTAAGCTACATGTATTTCTTAGCAAGTTAGTACAAATACTCACATTGTCAATCTTTACGGATGAACATCTTTCTTGGGACCTGATGCTGCTGCCTGTTGATAGAAATATACAAAACAATTCAACTCATCTAACACAACATAAATCTAGCAATAAAGCAGATATCATGTACATGACCGAGTGTACTGTGACAGGACAGAGGACTTCTCTGTCAGTGCCCTTTTGTGTCATTCTTACTCAGTAAGGGACCTTGTCAAAACTAATCCCGGACAGCCATTGGACGGCGCCGGTCCAGGACCAGGTTTCTCGTCCCATGTTGAATTCCCTTGTAGTGATTACTTCATCGGATGGGCCATGGGATGAGTTCACATTGACTAGCCTTCACCAGAGATGGTTTGTTTACAAACCGCAGGGTCTTTAGATCGCTATCTACTGGAAAACCAGCAGGGTTTCTCCCAAGGGCAGGTTTTTGGTTTCATGGTTAGGCCTCAATGACCCTGAGTATTTACTAAAGACAAAATGGTCGTATCATAGATGATCATTTGATGCTTACATTCCATTTGTTTAATTATTAACTGTTAACCTAAAAAAAATTAAGAATGGAGGAAGGGAACACAAGCAACGGTTTACAGGAACTTGGCTAGTAATTTTGTCTATTGCAAAAAACAATGTGTTAAAAACTCCACCACACTACAGCGACCTCCAAATGGTCAGACCAGACTCACTCCAAACTGCAAACCACAAGTTTGTTTATATTAGTGTTTAAATCAGCCAGTGAAACCGCAAAGCACTCTGCGGGGTGCCTTGGGTACTGTGCATCGGACGGGAGGATACTGTTCAGCGTGTGGAACATCATCTCATTGGAACTCCCATCCGATGGCCCGTCCAACAAAAATTTGACATGGGATGAACCTTGTCCGATGGTCTGTCCAGGATTAATTTTGACAAGACCCCTAAGCAGGGAAGTCAGCAACTGCTTCCCTTGTTCCAGTATATTACATACACATATTATACCATAGTGAAATAATTTTAAATATATGACGAAAAAAACATGTAAAAACAAAACAAACAAAAAAGGAAAAGGGAAAAAAAGAACACAAACCTGATTGTTAAACGTTGCAGGGCTGCATGTCAGTACATGTGGGCATTTGTTGAGCGACAGTGGTAAAGTTGAACTCCTCTTCACTGCAAAAACTCGGGTGTTAATTGGTTAACACTGCACTGGTGTAACCGTTGTTTGATTCTTTCAGTGTTTAAGTAACACCCTTTAAATTCATTTGTGTTGACAGAAAAAGTATTACCGTGGTGTAGATTGTGTAGTGGTGTTAAAAACATGAAATGCGCTTGCGCTGAAATTTCGACAACGCTGATTGGACAATTACGGTGACGTATGACGTCGTCCTTTTTTGCACGATGTCGTAGCATTCCTTACATGCTCGTTTTGTCTTGAAAAATAATCCAATTGAACCGTGTTTTTCACAATGCCGATTGTGAGAATAATTACAGGGCAGCGACAAACAACAAAAATCCTTCTATATCAGTCTGATTTTGCAAAGTTCCTCGAAAATGGTAACGTGTAGTTTACAGTATACGTAACGTGTATATGCAAAGGCTATAAATATCACTGGCTATAGTCTATGAATGATGAATAATTTCTAGTCAGACATGGTTGTTAATCTTGTACAGGCCATGTACAGGTTGAAATGTATGTATCTGCCATGGCTTAGCTACTTGATTGAGCGTGATCTCACGTTATGTTTGATCACTTATTAAAGCCCTCCATGATGCCATGGTACTGCAATCAACAGTCTGTTTTTAAATAAATAATCAGTACTCCGCCATTTATTATTTTTTTAATCTAAAACAATCAAAGTTCCTCATCTGCACCTAGCCAAATAGCATGGAAAAAGTTTTGTTCCCATCCGGGGCCTTTTTCATACAAAAAAAATCCATCAATGACCAGCTCTCCCGGAATTCCCATAGGAATTGTACCATTGGGGCTAATGGCCACTGCTACACCTAGGTGAATTGAACCATGTGGTTTTCAGATGGCTTCTGAAAAAATTTGTGCTTGAATATGTTTGATTTAGTCAAAAGGGTCTATATTTTAAAGGTTTTCGGCCATTTGAAAGTGATTGGGTTCTCCACAAAAAAATAATTACACGCAAATACACAATCGGACTGTTGACTGCAGTCCGATGGCGGCACGGTGTGATTTGTTTTTGATGGTGTCACGCAGGGTTAAAATTAATTTTGAATTCATTTTCATAAACAACTAACTTAACTGAGTGTTAACTGGTTAAGAAAATTTGAAAGTGACAGGATTTTCAATCATTGCTCAGTGTCTGCCAAGTCCATCGACACCTTGTGTTGTGTGTGCTGTATTTTTTGTATGCCTTGAATAGGCCTAAACCTTAATGTAATGCCAGGCCTATGTCTTTTATAGCCAACAGTTACAGTATGTAGGCCTAACACACAGTTTATTGCAAATTATTCTAATAATGTATATTTTAAACATGATAATGTTACTCGTTTGCTGTTAACTTAAAGTTAACATTAATCATTGTAATGTTTGCCAGAGGTCACCTAGTCTGCTTCATGCTAGCGAGCCATTTAGGCGGTGTTTCCACGGCCAGTTTTAGTTAATAAAGCCACTGTGTACTTTCAAGGACGGCTTTGTAAGGTTAGGCCCTGTTTCAAAATCAAAGCTGTGTAAGTGAACAAACC
>JAMKCF010000296.1:22500-33133 GCA_023634235.1 Pisaster brevispinus | reverse complement strand
AAGCGAACCTAATTGTGATAGGAAATTGATAAATTGTTACAAATAAGGGGGCGCAGAAAAGACAAATTACTTGACGGAAACTAGTTAGATTCAGTTCCGACATTAATTCTCATTCCCACCATCGCTATCAAGAAATACCAATAATCAAAACGGTAGCAGGAACCGGTTTTGTATTTCCGAACCGCCAGAACCGAATCGCGAAAGTGCAAAGCAACGAACGATCTGTAAACAGTTGTCTTTTTAATTAATCCTATACCATACTTGTCCACAAATCCGTACGTCACCAGCACGCATGTTGTTTTCCCTGAAGTGCCTGTCAATGATTAATTGTTAAAAGTGCATTACGGGGCCTTACATCACTACACTGCAACTGAACTTCTGAATTCAATATCTTATTCAAACAGTACAAATGGAACTGGTTATGAGCATCCAAAGCTTTTCGTTTGAACGGCCGCAGTGCGAACGTAATTTTTGACTGTCCGTGTAGTACGTTCGAGAACTCCCCAGGCATTTCTCGCATTACAAACTGGAGCTAAAGTGCACGCAATTCGTATTGTGTTTTGCCTTTTTACAGATTTTGAATTCTACTTCTGACAAAAAATAATAAGAGATATGGCCAATTTGACCTGAGGGTATCAAGCAAGGGAAAATTCTGTCCGTGGTGGCGAGGGATGCATAAGAACACGATGCGTTCACATTGTTAATCGCTAATTTAATCACTCTACGTTATGAGCTGTGGGCATTATCCATACTTCCGATTCGCGACAGGGTTGGAGGACCTAGCGATATAGATGGAACACAATGACCACATTCCATATATTATTGCAGTGTCACACACTACACTTGCTTGAGACGGCTGCTGTAAATATAGCTGTGTGGCTTCCATCGTATTCTTAATACGCAGTTTACCAAGATCAGACAGAGAAATGTGGAGTCATATTCTTATATACGTTTATGACTTATTAAACAATTCTAGGATAAATTAGCACCAGTCATTCGAGTGACCCAAACATTTCAGGATAGTGACAGACCCAGGTTTTCAGTAAGATGTCATATAATTACAATGACATGATTTCTTACACATGGTTAACTTACGGTTATTAATTAGTTAAGACATTCATGTTCCAGTACAACTCCTTTGATCTACATGGGACAATTCCAGTAAAAGTTCTTAACAACTCCCTTGCTACAGTGACATTTTCTAAATACACACACCATTTTCCCACATTTTGTGTTATATAATACAGTCCCAAACATTGGTTTAAAATACAAGTCACATACAAGCCAAAATAACAAGTAGACAAATTATAGAAAATAAAAAAGAAAGAGGATTCAATTACAAATGTAGGACGATAAAGTTTCCCAACACGATTGATAAGGAGAATGATTTTAAACAATGTTTAGAAAAGTGAATTGAAACATGAATCCTTAACAATTTTAAGATAATGCTATCCCAAATATGAAATTTTACAATGACACTAAAACGCATTTTTAGACAATTAAGTTTCTGCCTTCTCAGCAGATGATGTGTGGACTTTCCCCTGTTGCCGATTGGGAATGTCTGTCTCGCCTTCCTGCCGCTGTTCTCTGTCCGTCCCTTGGGAAGCGGAGTGAAGTTTGAAGTTGTCAGGATATATCAGTAAAAGTTAAAAACTATCTGCGGTAGGATTGATTTATCTTGAGAGATTCATCTGTACCCCAAGGCTACCCAGTGGAACAACAAACTAATTTCTTTGTTTGGAAAGTAATTGGCAACCCAATTTCTCATATGTGGGTTTTTGATTATTAATTACTATTTTACTAGTGTAAAGTGCAACGTAAATACCACCCCCCTAAAAACAGGGGGAAAAGGCCTACTTCAACCCCCCCCCCAAAAAAAAAAAAAAAAAAAAAAAAAAGAAAAGAAGGGAAAACCCCCAAAAAGCAAAACAAAAATAAAACGAAACAAAACAGCAACAAATCAATAACAAAGTTTAACAAAACAATACCAAAAACCTCAGAACAAAGCAAAAAATAAAAAAAAAATAAAAATACTAAAAAGTAAACAAACAAAGCAGAAACAAAATACAAGCAAAACCAAACCCCCAAAACAGACACAAACCCTAACAAAACGAAACACAAAACAAGACATTATAACAAATCAGGAAAAATTGAATACATAAATGAAAAGATAATAACACAAGAAGTAAATAAAAGCTGCAAGAAAAAAAAGAAGGAAATAACGGAAAATAACCCAAAACCCCAAAACAAGCAAAAACACATGAAAAAAAAATACACAAACAATCCATGATTACTTCACCGGATTTGGCAAATATGGCACAAATTGACATCTTTTGAATCTTTAACGCTCAGAGACTTGTTCACAACTGAAAAAAATTACAGTTTTGTAACAGAACAACAATAAATATTTAGTTTATTCATTCCATTGTCAACCAAAAAATATTAGCATGTATAATATTATATTCGTTTATTATGCATCTGCCCTTCATCAAGTGTTTTTTTTAATTTTTTTTTTACTGTTTACCACTCAAAGCCCTTAAAAGGTAAAGCATACATTTGGTTTTTGCATTCGTTCGATTGTTTTAATCCCATAAAAATGTAGATATGCACAATAAAACTAACCTGTGAAAGTTTCATTTACAAAAGGAGTTAGTGTCTTTGAGAAATCGCCGAAAATCTGGAGCGGTAATGTTGGCGCAGGAAGAATAATCCGTAATTGGAATACACATTCTTAGAAACATTCTATGCATAAAACGTTTCTCGGATTGAGTTTAGTTATAAATACCTTTCTCGAAAACCACATTCCTTAGAAGGAAATCGTTTCTCAAAATGTTATACATTATCAACAGCTGCGGTGCTTCTTACCAAGTGGGTTTTTGCGGTCATTTTTGGGGGAGTAATTACCAAAGGTATATCCTACCTTTAGGGCAAACTAGTTTTGCGTTATTTGTAAAGTGGACATGCGATGAGTTAAACACACAAATATTATCTATTTCTGGTAAATTATTTCGCTCAATAAAACTAAAACAATAAATTCCGGTTTGCCCGGAGTGATCAGAACAGATTGCATTGGAGTCCACGGACGCAGTTATAAAAACAATCCCAATGTTTCATTTGTGGACATCAATGAGTAGGTAGTAGTGATCCATTTGAAACATGCACTCCGTAGATTGCGCCTGCAGAAACTTAATTCCACAGCTACAACCGACGCAACATCGCGCTCCCAAGCTCTCGGCGTCTCATGGCCGGATTTTACCGGTAAATTGAAACGACGAAAGCCCCGCCGAAATCCCGCCTGCCGGTTACTAGTGTGAAAACAAATCATCTTGCCTAATCCAGTAGAAATAGGTAGGTGGGACCAGAACCGGAGGGAGGGCTTGCAGTGGCAGGAATATCTTGATTGAGCGAGCAGCGGTGATGTCTGTCTGCTGGTAAGCCAACGGACACACATTATCCAGAACGTAGTTGGTGTAACAATAATTGTCAATTATAATGCATTCATGAGTCGCAGATCTGCACCGCGGCTGACGAGATGGAAGCCCGCCTCGAAAGGATCCAATAGCAATCGGAGTTGGTATGTCACATCAGCTACACGGTAGAAATGAAATACGCAGAACCAAGGCTCGGTTATAAAGTTGCCACGATTGGCTGGCCACTGCACAACTGGGACATTCTAAGACGCTCTAGTATCTGTTCTAACGCTTGGCTGCAAGTCATAAGGTAAGGTCGTTTTCTTTTAGTCTCAGTCTGTAACTGTCCTGCAGAGATATTTTCCAATAATCAAACAGCTATGCATTTGTTTCTTTTAATGCACACCACAACCATATGGTCACATAAAACGGACATTTGTTGGGATCAAATTACCTTCTCAGTTTTCAAGTTGTCGTCGAGAGGCAACTTGCCAGGCAATTGAAACTTGGAGTGTGTGGCAATTTCCCTCGTTCTAATCCCCCGCCTCTTTGAATGTTCCACACGTCCTTCAAGAGGCCCGCTGCGCAAACCAACCCTTTTTGAGATGGTTCTTCTGTCTTTCTTACTTTTAATGTAAAAAATTAACAGTATTTGGAAATTAATACACCATCAGGTTTGCTTTATTTCTCACTCAATTACAAAATGGACTTTTGTGAATTTTAGCAAAGCTACAAATTATCCCAAAGGCCTTATTAATTAAACGTTACTGAAACATTTCTCCTGCACACTTTGTGAATTGTGTACTAAAATATGCAAGGTATTTTTCCCAGCGTGATTAAATTTGAAATTTGATATTATTTCCTTTGTCTTCAAAATAAAAATCATTCATGTTTGCAACTCGTCAATATTCGCAAACTTATGAAAGCGGTGGACGCGGAAGTTTTTGAGAGCTTGCTGTGCATTTTTCTAACTCCTGTGCACTTGTGTGTGTATGTGTATGGAAAGCATAACTTTGTTAGGTTCAGGTCTGTACTCTACCTTTGATCTGCTGTACTGTGTAGCGTTGTCTAGATAAATGTATGAAACTATTATTGTTACAAAATTGTTTTGAGTTAAAATGTAAACATCACAGTGCCGCTGCACGTCAGAAAATAAATTGGGTACCGGAAGATTTAGTTTTTACCTATTGAAGTTTAAGTCGAATTCAATTAAAACGGTGATTCGCAAGTAATATTTCTTGTCGACTTAATTGATGGGTTTTTACAAAGTCAAGTGACGTTTTTGGATCAAAAGACCCAGACAAGTCGAACCTCAGTGAAACTCCAAAGGCCATCAATGCACTGAATGTTTCTGATGCGAAGGTTGGCTGTCAAAGTAAAGTGCTGCAGGCCTAGGCAGACACACACAAAAAAGCGCTGGCCCGTTGCATAAGACGACTCAAAGTTCCATTTAAAAATAAGTTCCGGCTGAGTGATACCCAACCGCATTCCAATTAAGCTCACTGCCGATGATGGGACGCTCTACGCGGCTTGCAATCCGGCCCCGTTAGGATGAGACGGGAATACACGCTCACGCATTGTATACCAAGTCACCATCTTATAAGTTATAAACAGCATGGACAAACAAACCGTGGTAACACCGTACGCGGAACTAACTGAAAATCAAACCCGTCTTTGATGCCTGGCTGGCGAAGTGAGATCGTATACTATCCTGACCGAGTGTCGGTCAGGATTTACGCTTGCCTTGTCGGTTATAGGCCAGGCTGATCAGAGATGGGAAATTCAGCCTGTACGAATCCGTTGATCGCACGTCACCTAATGCTATCAGTAAACACACTACAGCAGTAAACGCACTCTGGAGCACACACTTCTTTTTCGATTGAATACAGCGGTACTTACTCTACGGTGTCACTCTACCAAGTAGAAAGGATGAATGGTTAGACTCTGGGGGATGGGTACCCAACTATTCACTTTCTTGAAGGTTATTTTAGGATTGTTAAGCATCGATCAGGGCGCTTCTGTAGTATTATTACGTCACATTAAGTAATGTCTGTCCCGAGCAAGTATGGCTCATCAGGTGGGTGTTTATATCTGGTTTCATTTGCACTAAACGTCTGAGAAAATTACTGCCCCCCCTGGACAGGATGCCAGTCCATCACAGGGTACTTACCAGCTCTCGCTGGTACCCATTTGTACTCCTGGGTAGAGAGAAGCAATTTTGATAAAGTGCCTTGCAGCTGACCAGGCCAGAATTCGCCCGGAATTCAACACGGGTGAAAAGTCTTCTTTTGTTTTGCTTTCTCTGTCCATTTCATTCCTTGTTGCTGTGACCAAATTTATTTCACTGTTTTTGCCCGAATCGGGAGAAGGTTATCCCCCTATCTTCCTGGGTCTTGATCACTGTAATTGAAAAAGCACGTATATGATTGTACACATAATCCGTGTGAAAACATCAACTGTTATATTCCATTTTTCTTGGAAACGTAACTGCGTAATTGATTATTTTCACCGGTTGGTCCGTAAAGTAAATAACGAGGATTAGAGTATGAGAATGACAGTAATCTTCTCATTTTGGGAATACTTTATTGATTTTAATCATCTTGCTTACCACCCCCCCTTACAAAACACGAGCGCAAACCAGCATGTTGAACTATTATCAAATTATTATAACATAAACCCGAACAATTGAAAAGCTGATGACTGTAGAAAACATTGTGTGGACGTGTGTAAGTCCACATAGTGTTTCAAGTCCCTACAACATGTGGGCCTCTTGTTCTCAGGTTTGCTTTTGTACGAGAATACTGCATCAAGGCTCATCCCATCGATTCAATCAATTTTTCCCGCCTAGGCTAGTGGGATTTGACAAGTGGCGTACTTGAAATCACTGCTTCCTACCTCCCCACTTGTAACCATTGCAGCGATGTTGCATGAATTATATGGCGTGGTTCCACCGGATGCCCTTACAATCCCATGGGGCAACTACGGTACGCTCGGTGGCCTGGCTCCCTGTCACGGCCCGCTGACGATGTCCGGCATACCTGTTGCCTTGGAACTGGACAGCGATGCATCGGTCCAAAGAAAAAGTTAAAAATTGTCTAAAACGTAACCTTTTTAGATGACATTCAATGGAGACTCAACGCGAAAGAACATCATTGAATGATACTTGACAGGATTGGTAGAGCTAATAAAATAGTCGCAGACTGTGTTTATGTTTTGTGTGATCAACCATATAGGTCTACATAACTTAACAAACATGAAATTGCAGGCTTAATCTTTTGTACGAGTCAGGAGAAAATAGTGAAAATCCACCACAATTTTCCAACCCAAACCAGCTGTCGCGTTTGTTTGGTTTTCAGATACAGTTTTCTCGAAACTGCTTTCCAGAGGGAAATAATTTACAGAAGAAAGGGTTCTAGTATGGACTTCATAATCAGTAATTTTTCAGACTAAATTTAAATGTTGATCTTTTTACCCTTACCACTCCCCTTTTTACATTTAAATATCATTTAAATATCTTCTTTGATTTTTTTTATAATTGTACATACTAAAAATTATGTATTCCTTTTGCCGATCGTGGCAAAATAATTGATCATGGACGAAAACGCACGTTTATTTTATAGCCTGCGTATTTAGTACTATATTACTCATTTAAAATTGTATTTAATAGTACAAATATATTTCAGATGTAATACTTAATTCGCTTGATATCATCGACAAAGTTCAGTTACTTATTTATCTACTTATTTTATCCCCCTTTTTGATAACCACAAGAATCACGATAATAAAACTGCCTTTGTATTTGGTGTCATTCATATTACCATGGTGTTTTAAACCTATCTATATTATTGTTAATCAATTAATACAATTTTCATCATTGTTATTATTTTTTAAATCTTTCCTCTCGAGAAAACAACACTAGAATATAAAATCGAGTGAAGGAAGGGGGGGGGGGGGTGATAGCACTTGAGTGGCCATTTGGTAAAATTCAATTAATCCACCTGTCACTGTAAGGGTTAGAAATAGCGTTCCGTGACTCGCCATAGGCGGAGATTCGCTACTCTTACAACCGTCTTAGCAACATTTGAAGCTTGCCGAGTAAATGCACATAAGATGCTCCATTACTAAATAATGACTGTCTGTGATCTGACAAACACTCCAAGATAATGTCTCATTCGTAATTGATGTCGCAGTGTGTGCCGATTGTGGAAGAAAAAATATATGTCAACATAAAATCCTTACTACGTATGACTTGGGACCTTGGCACAGGAGGCAATTTTTCCAGGCAACTTGGTGGCAACCAACCGCAGTCCATGCCACAGGACTAGTTTGGTAGCACATGAGTAGTTTTTTAAACAATGTCTTACGATCCCTAGAAAAATATGTGAACAATCAAATGTGATTGCCTTTTCTTCTTAGAGATTGCATAGTACTGGTTGCCTGTAAAATGCCTAGTGTGACCCGGCCCTTACAATGTAAGGCATAGACTTATTTTTTACTTAACTATACCCTTAACGATGTTAACACTTTTTAACCGATTTTTTTCCTACTCTTATTCAAACATGATCATGTATGGGACTTTCTGCAAGGGTCTTGCCTAATCATGTTTTATAGATTGTGCTAGTTGCTAGCTTTTTATCAATTGTTGTTATTGTAATGATCTGTTTTTAGCTTTTTACTCACTGTTCTTTTTTGTTGTTGTTTATCTACTTGTTTTATGGGTGTTATGTGCTTGTGTACATCGTAAAGAATGGGCACATTATAATTCAATAAGTTATAACTGTTATTATTATCCCTGTTTCATTCGTAACGCGTCTGTGACGATTTAATTTGCTACAAAACCTGTTAAGGAGAACATAATTTAACACATTTTTTTTAATCTTAACGAATTTGTCTAGAATTTTATTTTCCCCGAAGATCTTGAAGTTTGATCTTGCAGAGGTTTTGAACAAAGTTTGTTTCCTTTTTCTTTCATTCTCAAACATAAAACTTTTCATGCTATTTCCGTGTAGCAATTCACTTCGTTTAATTTCCTGGAATAATTCACTTTCAAGGTAACCAATCTTCATTTATTCAAGTTCATAAAAAGTTTCTCGTCTAGCTTTTTAAATTCCGCCTGGAAAAAGAAGTAGTCATCGCTGCATAAGTTCCAAGGAACGCATTAAACTCCCAATGGATTTCTCAAGAATGATTTTCGATTACAATCATTTTCTTTTGAATGGCACTTACGGTGCGGCCGTAAAGAAATGAATTGCGGGATAGCTTCTCGGGTCGTAACTTCGCCGCGTAGGAACAACACTCAATACCCGCAAAAGTGCCTTACGGCATCAAAACGTCGGCATCGCTGGTTCACCAATCCATGGATAATTTTCACTTTGACTTTCCAATTGCTCTTTTCCTCCTCTTACCCTTTTCTTCTCTAGTCAGGCATCGTTGCTATACAACCATCCCTTCCACTGATATCACATTAATTTTTGAATTCCCATTAAAGAATTTGCAACTGCTCCGAATACTCAAGTCTTACATTGAAAACGTTTCACATCATTTCATTATACAGGGTTGCATCGACACGCGCCATCACCAGAAAACACCACACGTAATCAATGAAAACCACCCGTACCTACCTCTCTTCAAAAAGTGCGCACAAAGCAAATAACCTCTACCTATTCGGCGGTACTTTTTTAGTGCGAGGCAACGGATTTTTACATTAAAACTAATTAGATAACTGATTTTGTTAGGTCACATTCCAATCTCATTTGACATCACCTTTCAACCACCATTATCAGTAGCTGTAGGTACTTTTTCATTTGCAGCTATTTTTCCCCGCGATATTTGGTATTTGGTGTAACTTGTGCACCTATGTCAAGTGCCCCATGATACCAATCATCGAAATGCTTAAACATATTTAACAGTAAGACTACTAGAGAATAGTCTTACATTAACCCGCCTTTCCCATCTCTCCATTTTCTCATCTTATTCTCTTGTCTCATTCCATAATCTCATTTTCTCATCGTATTCTCTCATCTCCATCTCACATCATTCTCTCATCTCATTTTATTATCCCATTCTATCATCGCATTCTCTCATCATTCTTTCATACCATTCTCCCATCTCAATCTATCATATCATTCTCTCATCTTATTCTGTCATCATTTTCTCAACTCATTCTTTCACCATTCTATCACATTTTTTATCATCTCGTTCTCTCATCCAATTTTCTAATCTCAATGTTTCATCATTCTTTTCATCTCATTCTCTCATCGGATCAAAAAGTTGTGTTATGGTGAAGTAATTAATTGTTATCTCTGATTCTTAAAAATTAATTTTGATTCACTCAAGTTGCTATTTGAAGGCTTTCTAATGTTAGAGCTGCCGTACAACATTCCAATTAAGGGTGGAAAATACAAGCGTTCGTTTAAACTTTACAGAAAATTGCCCAAGATGTTTCAATATCTATGCAGATTTGTGGTTTTCTGCTTTGCAACCACGACATTATGCAGAAATGGCTTCAATTGAAAGCACAGTTGCCTACAAATTACATAACAATTACTTATTTTAATTAATGAAATAATTGCTACGGGGATAACGAAACTAACAAAACTGAGTGATTTGTAAAAACCTCTATGTTCTCCTGAGAAGGTTGCCAATTTTGGACAGGAACCTCTGTGCACGTAGCTTAATTACAAATATAATTTTCAAAAATAATACAGACTATACCGAATAACTGAGAATCCTTTTAGTGCTTTTATATTTAGTTGGCTCTCAGCTTCCATTTCATTCATTGGAAATAATCAAATTGCAGATCAGTGATCTTTCTTCTCATTGCTAGCATTTCTCTCATTCGCTTCTCGATATACATCGGTCAGGAAATTGGATAAATTCTTTAAGATAAGCCTTGAGTGCAGCCAACACATTAATATTCCAGGTGTGTCATACACAAACGGAAATGTTTCAATATTGCAGTCGGTTCCTGCATTGTGCCGTCGGCGCTATTTATAACAAGGAATTGAAATGGATATAGAAAAAAAAAGATATAGCCGCGTAGAAGCTGAGACATCAAATCAATAAGACCTGTATACTCTTTGTGTGTTAAAACTCTTCAGTCCACTTGGGACAATACGGAAGGTATAGTTTGTGATCATCCTGGTTCTTGGATGTGTGCCAGCTTGCTGCTTGTTCTCTACAGCTTTTTTTTTACAACACGAGAAGGAGGCGATTTAGCAAGT
>JAMKCF010000296.1:0-17500 GCA_023634235.1 Pisaster brevispinus | reverse complement strand
TGAGAAACTTCGTTCAGCATGTTCAGCTGTGTGAACAATTCTTTCGATTGATTTTCTTACCAGTACCTGGGGGTGATATACTGCAAAAGAAAGAAATAAACATACCAAAACAAACAACAAACAAACATCAAACAAAACCAGGTAGCCTCATGAGATAAAATAGTGTGCATTTTTTTTCAACAATATGCAACAATTAGTACTTACTAAAAATATATAACTTGACAACTGAAATGTACAATTATTTCGACGGGACTATACCGGTTGTACGCAATTCCATCAAATCTAAGTCAAACCATGGTCAAACACAGCCAGGATTCTTAACCCAGATCGTTAGCTTGCAAAATTTATAGCCCTTTTATGCATCGTGCAAACGGGGAACATTTACAGTAGTAGTTACCTTTTTGCGTGACTTGTAAATCCATGATTTATAACAAAGTGCAGGGACAACTTCATGTGAACGGTGCAGCTAAAACTTCCACTTGTGAGCTGCAATTTTGTAAAGGATAAATCACATAGTAACCGCAGTAACAACACACGCGAGGTTTTAGGAATTGTAATCAAACGAACAAACAAGGAGTCGTTACGTAAACACATTGGGTTGCTATTTAGCGAAAGCTTATCTTGAAAAAGAAGGGGAAAAATGCTTTCACAGAAAACCTGGATAAGTTTATTCATGTATTTAAAATTAACACAGCCAATATCCCTCCTGGTTTATTACTTAATGTTTGAAATAAAAACATTGCATCCCCTTAAGTTGATCCCTTCCAAGGTTGAATCGTAAACTTGGGTGTGATCCCTGGCTACATGGGAGTGACAGGTTGATTGGCTTCAGGAACGGCACCCCAAACAAAGAAATTTATACAAAAGGGAGACAGACAACATTTGAGCTAGATGGCCCAGTTGGCAGAGCACCATCACATTGATCAGGAGGTCGCAGGTTCAAATTTCGCTCTAGTCAATTGTTCTTTGTTGAAAACCAAGATAATTCGAATTTACCCACTCGTTTTCCTTTGTACTTTAATACTTTAAGAACACAAATAATAACATTAAGAAGTAACTATAAATAGTAAACTAGCTGGTACAATCATGCGTAGGAGAAGTATTGGCGCTGGGGGAGATTCAGGATGTCTGAAGACGAGCAGAGTATATTGTTCGAGGTGTCGAAACCAGTTACAGATACGGATATATAAATATATACAGATAAAGATTCAGATCTGAGATACAAATACATAAGTAGCTATATATATCAATAAAGATAACTGTGATTGGCTATATTTTTTCCGGATACTCTGCCTTAATCCTTTGTTACTCTTTTTGCTATAAATGGATATGTTTGTGTTTTTTCTTGTTTATGCCTCTGACGAAGGTCCGGTTTGGATCGAAAGCTAAGGCCATCTCCCCTACTATTTTTTATAACCATAGATAGAGATATAGTTACACATACAGATTCAGATAAAGATGCACGTACAGAATGTACATATTAAACATGTGTATTTTTGCATGTTATTCAGATTCCGAGTTATTAAACAAAATACTTGGCGCACAATGATTCGTAATGGAAGATGTAAGCCATGCAGCTAGAAGTGACGTGATTCACTTAAAAATACAATGGCCTAATTACAAATACCGCCTGCATGCTTACACTGCCCATTAGTAGCAACACTTCTTACCGCTCTGTAATTGTTAAACGGTTTACAATAGCACTAGTAATTTAAAAGTGGCTTGACTTAAAGGAGCACTCTAGTCATGATCAAAGCAGGCCTGTGGCTGTACATTCTCATCGGTTGCACAGGCATACCCTCCCTCCGTTTTATACCTATTGAGGGCAAGTCAACGCCAGAGCCGTATACTGAGAGAGTTGCGACAACCTGTGATTAGATGCCATTTTGTGTTGGCAAATACGGGGTGCCAGACTAATCTGCCCATTTGGTTGCGCTGCGTATAGACCTTTCTTTTGCAACGTCACAGCCCAAGTTTTTGCCAACCCAGGTTGGAAAACTATGGAAAGCCATCAAATGCAAAACAAAAACAGATAGCTACAGTTTGTAACAATGTTACACAAATATTCAAAAATAGTGTTGAATTTATTGGAAACAAAGCAACCGATCATGGGAGGTATTTTATTTAAATTAGAAGCTTTCCGAAAATGTTGAATTTGGTTAAAACATCTGTTAACACGATTGAATGTTTTACTAACATTCGGCGGTCCATGCCAACCAGTGCGGTTTGTTTATAAACAATGGAAAGGTCTATGGACCGAAATCGACGTCCAGCACCACGCGACCGAATAAAACTGGTCCCGCTATGTTGTAACTCTCTAAATACACAGTCCAGGTCCACGCGTGAACTGTGTGCGAGTTATAGTTTATGTACAGCCGTGGGCCTGCTATGATCATTGCGATAGTGCCCCTTTAAACGAAAGTCTGATTTGTAAACACTGGAATATTGTCTTCGCTGCAGCGGGGTCGTTGGAAAAGGAAATATAACAAGTATCTAAGAATATCTCCATTCTGTCAATGAGTCAGTGATACTGACGTCATAATTGTTTTCTAAATAAACAATGCCAACGCGTTGGTAAGTATGATACAGGTCATTATGTCCTACATTAGCCATTAACAGATTTGTTTCGTCCATTTCATGTTGTCAGACTAATTATTTGAGATAATCCTTGTGGAACATGATGGTCCTTAGGGTACGCAATGACGTGTGAAATGAAGGTTATAATTGACTATTTTTCAGTCACGCCCTACTCGTCATTGAATAGACCATTCCATTCAAATATGTAAATTTCACATCGCGCGTGAGCACTAACGTTACTGGTTGGAAAAAAAGGGGGAACGTTGTGTCTTTTTGTTTGGGGTGATGGGGCTGCTTGACGCATACACTTTTGCGCGTCTGACTAGTGCACAACCAATAGTCCCTGTACGCATGCGTGAATCTAATTAACATATTTCATGCGAAGAGCAATGTTCCGCACATCAAAGAGGGTTTGATGCATTTAAAGAATAAAATTAACACTAAATGAAAGGATTCTTTGGCTGGAGGGGCACATTGTGACCCCATACTCTATGTTTGCCCGTAAGTTTGTAATGCTGCATCCGATCATTGCAAAACTTTCCTCTTCATTGCACCTCGCGCCAGAAAAGCTTACGTCCATGCGGAAAACCAACAAAGTAATATTTCGATTTTTTAAACCAATGATTAAAGCTCAAAGAAAGGTGACACCAGTAATGAAAAGCTAGTTTTCTGGGGTTTTTTTAAATGTAAAAATAAACAAATATTGCAAGTTCTTAGCATTTGAAAAAAATACCGAAAATATTGGGAAAATATAAGCATCTAGTGACCCAAAAAAGGGGCAAATGCTGCCCCAAATTATTTCTAAAGCCATATTTAAATAATTGTTTTACGTATATAATCATGTAGAGCCTGGTGAAGTGAACATATGGCACGTAACAAAAAACAAAAAAACAAACAAACAAACAAACAAATCGGTCGAGAACTTTGGAAATGGCGAGGATAGGCACTAAAAAACCCCAAACCAAAACAAACAAAAATACATTTAGCATAACAATCTCTGGGTGTTTTTCTTATGCATTGAAAGACTTAATAACTATGGCAAACATTAATGTTGCCAATTAACAGGAAGGTTATGTTTTTTTCTACTGTGTCCGTCTTGTGGGTTTTTGTCCACAGAGCTAAGGAGAGCACTGAGTATGCAGTGCTTAATATACATCAGTGCAAGGGTAAGCCCCACCCCCCCAAAAAAAATTACAGTTTTATTGTGTTGTTTTTAATTCACACTTCACTAAACGTATATATTTAACATTAATACAGCGCTCGCAAACGAAATAACTGTATTTTGCTGGGGACATTACAAAATGCTAAACGAGGCGGAGAGTGTAATTTTAGAAGTTATTGACCTTCTTGACAAATGACCACTTTGTGTGTACAAAAACTCACGCGGATTGATTGCAATCCCTATGCAATCATCCATCGTGGCTGCTGGACGACGCAGAAGCCTCGCCGAGGATAAAACAACTCGTAGATTATGTCATTCAATCATCTGGCTAGTTTACCAATTACGCAGGCAAGTTCATTTGTTTGAGGAAGGGTACATTAATTCCAAACATAATTTTAAATAAACACACCATACATATTTAAAAAAAACTATTACTGGTTTTTAAATGTTTTTGTTTGGTTTGTTTTTCCCGCTTTACCTCTTTTTTGGGGCCCTAAAATGGTTCGCATTTTGTTATGGAAATTAAGAGAGTTTTGTAACTTTTGCACTTTGGCATACCGAAAAATAAATAATTAAAAAGGGTGTTGTGTGTAAATTTCTGCCTAATTTTACAGTTTTAGACCTTAATATTTGTATCAGGTTTATGAAACAAATGGGATAACTTCCTAAAACTCACTTATTCTATTGTTGTTGTTGCTTTGTTCTTCCATCTCTCAGCTTGGTAAGATTCACTTGTATATACCTAACAAACAAATAAAAAAAAAACAAAAAAAAAAAAACATTAGCATTGGCAACACCAAAATGACAGATGTAAAATAAATGATGGAAATAGTCACCACAGATCTCGTCTTAGGCTTGGGAGAGATACATCATACCTTGGTGTCGTTTTATTTACCTAGAAAACAAATAAAGTAGTTGGCCTTGTCCGAGTGTGTGGCTACAGATGCAGATAAGGCTAGGTCTGGATCAATCGGTGAGGTGTGCGATGTCCTTAATTAGCAAGACACTTAGCAACAGTTGTAGCCGTAGCCAGTTTGGATTCGGCAATATTTATTGCTTAGACCGATCGAAACATACAGTCCTCTTCATTTTCTCTTGCTCTGGGTGACGGTCATAGTTCCCATTTATCAGCCATTGTTCCAACATGCATAGTTTTGCTTTCAGTCTGACCTTGATTATGAGCATTTGCATTGAATTTCATTACAGAGATAGGCCTACAGACTTATTTGTATCCATTATTTGATCAAATGCAGTAATGTCTACGAACAATCCGTAGTTATGTAAAAACAACACACTACTCGCCACTAATCTGCGTAATCTGTAGAGCAAATAAGCCCACGCATTGGTGGTTAAAATGTCAAAATCATAGACTCTATTCAAACTCGAATATTTTGCATTTTAATTGTTTGACGATTCAGGTTTCCCTTCTGTATTCCTTCCCATCTTGTCACGGGAATAAAGATAGGTAGAGAGAGAGAGAGGGGGGATTTTTTCCCCACATGCCTTGGAGTTAAACCCGTGTAAAAATACCATATACAAAAGGGGCAAGGATTTGGAGCACAATGAGAAGTCTTCAGGCGGTAATTCAGTTATTTGAGCGAATCGTGTTCAGTTTCCCATTCAATTAATACGGCGCGTGATCTGCGAGGCCAATATAATCGACAGGCAATTACATCAAGGATCTCCTCTCGCTGATCCTTGATCTCCTTTTCCCCGCGGTTTTTTTTTTTTATCCGTTTTTCCCCCCTTCTGTATCTTTTTTTTTTTTTTTTTTACCTATTTTATTTTTATTTTGGCGTGTGCTTCCTCGGGATTTTGACTCATTATCTTCCAACACCACTCTGGAGTGTCCGGAGGGCAAGTTTGATGTGAAGCGTCGCAGTGTTTTTTCCCTGATGCGTCATCCTGGCTGCAGCTATCTCTTGTGGCCAAAGACGACGGGTGTTAGGAAAAATCACAGATCAGGGAAAAGGTTTGGATGTACGCTGTGAAATTTTAAGCTAGGCTGTGTGTGTGAATTTTAGAGTGATATCCCAAATCTGGTTGCACTTCTAAGATTAACCGAGGATTTCCCGTTGTCCTACCATCTTTGATTACAAAAATAGTAATAATAACAGTGTACATTTATAATGTGCCATGTCTGTAATAAAATGTGTTTTGTTGTTGCATAGGTCAAAAGGTCAAATTCAATTCCGTTTTGATTGAATATCATCGACATTCAGGAATGAATTGAAACTTTCACGTCCACAAATGTACACACCAATTTTCTTGAAATGTAACGTCGTTGGACGTTTTTGGATGTTGACCAAATTTGCACCCGAAGGCTATAGCCACATTGACATTTTACATCATTTAATGCGAGGTTATAAACTTTAAAATTCCACCACCTCCACAAGAACTTATTAACAAAATAAGTGCATCACAAAATTGAATTTGACCTTGGTTGGAGCACCTTGTAAACAGTCGAAAATTGGGTATTCCACTAAAAAACAGGGAATGTCATGGCGATGTGTAATGTATTGGAAGGCCTCAGCAGTTTCCGTATGTAAATGACAGCATTGGCGTTTGCAAGGAGGGCGTCTCGCCTTGAACATGAGACCTTTTTGTCCAGTTATGTATGGAATATCTTCACAATACTTGCGCGCATAATTACGGCTATTTGCACAACATCTCACCATATTAAGTCTGGACTGCCTGAATGATTCGCTAGTGTTTGGATTGCGTCCGAGGCAGATACTCTGGAGTATTGTAAAGTGAGACGAGCAGATGAAAATATCAGCGTTTTTTCAATTATTCGTCAAAGACTGACGACAGGCCAAATGATCCACACAACATTATGATCGCATGAGGCGTCACGGACAAAAGCACGACAAGGTCATTAGCTGTTTTCATTTGGTCTAACGCGCAGGAGGCGACTTCTACCACCGTCTAGGATTCCAAATAATCAGAAAGTAACACAGTTTATGGTGTCCTATTTGTTTAATGAACAGTAACACTTCCGCATCTGTAGTATGTATTTTTTTCTTCTTCCAAAGATCCAGGACAATACCTCGTTGGTTATTATTGGGTACACAAGCTTCGTTTCAGTCTGACAGCTTACACCGGTTTCATGTCAATCCTCAAGAGAACCAGTCCGAATAACCACAAAAGTCTGGATAATTGAATCTGAGGACACATAAAAAAAAAAAAAAAACCTCTATATCATTGCTTTAAAGCAGATTGATTGCCGCAGATGAAAGAAGCGCGAACTGAACGTGCTCAAAATTAATTTCACAATATAAATGTTACACGATAATTCACAAAACGGCATCACCAAACTTTGCAAAAAAAGTCGCTAGTTAGTATGCATTTTAAAACTAGAGGATGGGGCTGAGTTTACGAGCTTAAAGGTGTAGTAGGTAGAGCTGAAAAAACCCAGATAGTTGCAGACAGTGCTCATGTTTTCTGTGATCCACCATGTACATGAAATAACAAATCTTTAAAAATACGCCTAATCCGTTGTGTGAGTCAGGAGAATATGATGCAAATCCATGCACTGTTCAGCATAAACACATTGCCCTTAGTTTTGGTTCTAATAACCAAAATCAGCTGTTGCATTATTATTAACTTTTAAAATAGTTTTGTGCCAAAGTCTAGGTTACCAAGTTTTAAGAAAGTAACAAGTTAATTGTGTACAATTGGTGCCATTGGGAAAAAGTACTTCTCGAAAAAGGTACCTTTTGGAAAAGGTACCTCTCGTCAAGGGTACACTTGGGAAAAAGTAACACAACCATAATTTTACTCTAGGCCCAAATGATAATTAAATACACACATAACTAAATACAAAGATTGCAATGATGGTGTCTTTTTCAAACTCAACATTCCCATGAAAAACTTGATTTACCCGACTCATATCAAAGAGACGCATTGCTTTCGGATTGGGTGCTTTGGGCTATAACAAGCATTAGTTATATAATTAATGTAGTTTTTTTTTTTTTTTAAGTAGACTATAATAATTCACAACTAAAATTGTGTGATTTTTGTGTAATTATGTGACAGAGGACGGTCCGCTATTTCTGTAACTTACACCAACCTTTTGGTCCCACAAAATGGTGGATGTATAGCCCACTGGTTGTCTTTCCAGAGGCCAATTTATGTTTTTGTAAAACACAACTCATTAATCACCACACACTGTGGGTGTCTTAGTGCACGAACAGCTCTCAACAACTTTATAGAGCAATTTCAACCATCAAAATGTTGAGAGCTTTGTAGTCAGTGTGGCCCGTCTGACTAGAAGTTCTCCTGTAGAAGCCTCTTTGTGATCACTTCCACTCAGAAATTGCATTTTAACACGGCATGCAAATCAGTAAATCCTACTCGCTGAATTCTAGGGCTGCTTAGATCATTTCATAGTTGGTTTTACGAATTGCTGAGAGATAAAGGAAAATTGTCTACACAATGTTACTTTAGCAGTTCGTTAGACACAAGTGAGCTGAATTCTCTATAATCTAGTAATAATGAAATTCGTGAGAGTTGACACAAAGTAGTGGTATTATGTGATGCCTGTGTCAAATGTACATTAAACATTGAAAAAACAATCACTGTCACCAGACACGTGCGTCTTCAGTAAAAACCACAATAACGTTGCTATTATCAACAACATTAGTGTGCATATAACAAATAATCACAAGAAATTTAACACAACGAAGCGATTGTAGAGATAGCTAAATGTATATGTTTAATTGTACCATTACGGCTTGGTGCGTCTACGTAATTGCTTGTGCAAATCTGTGAGCGTGTAGAGCAGAAGACGTAATTCACGTTTTATGCCCGAGTACATATTTCTGTGTGAGAGTATTAATAAATTAATATATAAATATATTACTACGTGCTCAGAAGGATAATAGTACAGACGGATTTTATTGGTTTACTGGTTTGTTATATGATTGAGGAGTTTTGGATATTATCAAATCTAATGTACCAAGAAGTCTTATTCCACTGCATTATCCAATAAGAACATTATTTCTCCACGTTATTCGAGCCGCTTTTGTGTTGGTTCAATATCAGTTTGTGTGACCTCACTTACCTTTACATGTGACTGTTGGGTCTTGACTTTGTTGTTTCTGAATAAATCTTCTGAAACTTGTGGTCGAGTAGCATTATTCCATAGTGTTAAGTTGCCCGTAAGTTGGCGTGTGTAAACCTACACAATCTATAGACCAAATCATAGTTGTTATATTTTTACCCTTAAAAAAAATGAAAAATACCCTTAGGGGGCACAACATGTTGATCAAAGAAAATAGTGCGTGAAGCTTTGCTCTATTGCTGTAAGAGCTCCACAAGGGCCCATTTACGGTCCTTAGCGATTTAGCCCATTTCATCACATCTCTCAGAGGTTTTACGAAATCAGTCATAAATGGTTAAAGGTAATAACAAACTTGTAGTGACACTGAAAACAAAATGTGTATGTTCTCATTGTCTCACTGGTTGGGACAGATGGAGAAAATTGTGCCTGTAAACTTGGGAAACAGTCAGCATGTTTAAAGAAAGAATTGATTATAAAATAGGGCCATCGCTGATGAAATGATAGAAGTAGAATAAAAAGCAACGACAGCCAAATTCTATGATTGTATCATCAATGGCACAATCTCACCACCTAACTGTTGTACTTAAACAAAAAAAAAGTCGGCTCTACAACTTTAACAATTTACAGGCAAACAATTAGGTGGATGTTAAAGGTTTATTACTTCGTAAAACACATTTTGCTTCATGTTCTTGTGCTTTTGATTCAAAAGAATGGCATCAATTTGGGAGAATATGGGTCAGGAAAAAAACAACTTTAAAGGAGGGTGATCTTTTGGTTTTGTCATGCTGATTTATAGGCAAAAACATCAACAAAGATACACTACACGTCACCTGTGAATGTTGTTTGAGAAAAACAGCAAAATCTGTCACAACCGGTATTTTTTTATCAAGGACGTCGAATCCGCCCACGGTTGGGGGATTAACAGCAGGTAACAACCGCAAGTATAGTCCTATTTACGGACTGCATTCAAACAGACACCTCGGAAATTGACTAAAGTCACCTGCAGTCGATCCTTTTATTGATTTTCAATCAAGGGGTACTTCTGTTAAATTAAGTTTGCATGATACCTTCTACCATTACCATTTTATAACAAGCAGGCTTTTGGATAATTCCCAATTTCTTTACGAGATCATTACCAACGTATGACCCTACATTTAAGTTTAAAATTGGTAAGCACTCTAGAGCATCGATCCTAGCTGGAAGAACGTGTCACTTCTCTCTTATATTTGCATCAAACACCACTAAGACGAGGACTTGGGGCTGGTGGAAATACAACTAGCAAGACATTCCGGTTAAAAAAAGGTTTTATGAGTTTGAAATGTCGTCAGTCACTAACCACTGTGAGGATATGCTCATTTCAGCTGACTCGAAACGTTTGATTCCCTGGCTAACTGAGTAAGATTACACCGTTATTAATCAAATAATCCCAGGATCAACGCCATAGTGCTTTTAAAGTATTGCTTCAACAGACCAAAAGAACGGGACAAGTGTAAAGGATTTATAGATAATGCCAACAAAATCCCTTTGTAAATTGCAGAAAGCCCACCCCCCTCGGTTTTCTTGAAATTGTTTGCTTTAACGCGAACGGCTTAGTTCTTGTTTATTTTAAGCTGAAGACGTTGATCAAACACTAGATAAGAATTTACCGTGTGATTTACAATCCAATCATTTGTGTCGACGTCTTCTTGGTACAGGGGCGTTTTATGTGCTTTATTTGTTGACAGTTTTTGCCTGTTATGAGGTGGTTGGAGTGGGATTGTTTCAGCGCCGAAACTAGGGTAAAAATGTTAAGGGGAACAGGGGCAACTTCTGGCCAATTAAAACTGTTCGTATTAACTTTGTACGTATCTTTATTGAACGAGCCCATTTTCAGCGCTCTTGCTATGCCAGTACTTATCACAATGAAATTATCAAACAAAATGTAAAATTTTCACATACAAAGTAAATATTATCACATTAAATGTAAAAACTTTCACATAAGAGAAAACATCACATAAAAGGTAAAATGATCACATCAAATGGAAAATCACTTAAATGGTTAGCAAATTCAACATTTGACGACACTACCTTCCACATAATTGGTATAGGTGACGGGGTTGCAAAACTAATCACAGCATTCGCTATAAGAGTCTTTGCTTCTGCTAAAGCAGCTAATTAGTTTCCGCGCTTAAAGACATTGTATAAAATATCGTTGCTTGAAACTGGAAAAAATGACATTCCCGGCCACTGCCCCTTTGCCCTAAACTATAATCAACAAAATGAATCCCAAATTAAAAGTGAACCGTTTAAGTCCGACATATGCCCACACATCCACTGGCAAATCTGGAGAGCCAATTAAAAATGCCCAACGAGCCTGCAACTCAATTAGGATGACATCATGCTGTGGTGCCGATGGTTATGAGTTTTTAATTGAATTGGAAGTGACTATGTTAACCCCATCAGTCAGAGATTGAAAACATTTAATTACAATATTTTAGCATCTATATGATTGTACATAGATGGCAAGTCCTCCTCCGCCCTATTAATTATATGGATAAGTTTACACCTTTAAAATCTTGAAAGGGACATTAGAAGTTTATAGTGTTTATTATAAGTGGTCATGAAGCATCCAGCCAGTAAAGCAACAGGCTTGCGAACAATGCTTAAAAAAATAAATAAATACATACTTATTAAATATTTAAGAACAAACAGTTGAAAACGAAAGAAAGAAAGAGAGAGAAGAAGACGGAGAAGCAAGAAAAACAAAATAGGCTTATGAATATGATACTAGAATGTGCAAACAATTTACGTACTTAGTTGTTGTTGTTGTTGGGTTTTTACCCACTTGAAACATACTTAAAACAAATGTTGGCCGAACCCGTTTGTCAGCTTAGCTGATCTTAAAGTTTAAGAATGACATCCTTTTAACAGTTTTAATAAAGATCGCTTTCCTATCAAATTTCAAGGTCAAGAGCTATGTTTAACTTTATTGTAAAAAAGAAAAAAAAAAATGGTTGGGGAACCGAGGATAAAACCACCATCAAAAACCGGCCTTCTGGAGTTAACTTGTTAAGGCAGTCTCAAAGTATGTGTTTGCCCTCGCTTCCCCTTCAAAATGGAAATACATGGCAAAGCAACTGGTCTTGGTTGTCATGAAACGGTATGATGGGGGGGGGGGGTGCTTCGACGCTCACCCCCACCTAATTGGCTTGCAACTGTATTTTAAGCCCCACTGCCCTTCACTGGCACCACACCATCACCACCACCACCACCACCACCACCACCACCATGTTCGTTTAATTCAAAGGTCACATATAGCCTACAGATGGAAAGTGTTTGTCTGTTCACAGCAACGTAACGTCTGCAGTGTTTCAGAGGAGAAGGGTTGTCCGTTGAACATTACGAGTTGACAGCGTCAGCCTAACCCAAATATGAACCCTCGTTGCGCATTGCTAGATTCTCAACAACGTTTAACATGATTCTATCCTTCATTAACGACGCAAACGAGGTTTAATAATTCGACAATAAACGGAGTGTTCAATCAAGCTTCGATCGTTAGAATTTCAGCGAACTGTGTTTTCATTCTTCAAAAGGTCGATGCGGCGCTGTTTATGTAACACGTCTTGTCGATAAGGCATTTTCACAGAGATTAAACATCTGAGGACAAGGTCAATGTGACTCGTCGGATCTTAATGACTGGTTCTCAAAAAAAAAATGCAACGATTTAACATGTTTTTAGTTTTTTGGGTTTGTAAATTGTCAAATACCAGATATCCTCACTTGGTGCATCCTATGCATAAATAACACACCTGTGAAGATTTTGGCTCAATTGGTCATCGAAGTTGCAAGAAACAAATGACAGAAAAATCCCTTGAATTGAATTGTGTGCTTTGAGATGCCTGAGAAACGCTTCAAACCTATAACTCTTCTCAATGTCACATTTTGGGGTGAAAAAATACCCCATTCTCTAAAACAATACTTCAAGGGGAGTTGTTTCTAACAAAGTTTTTTAATATCAACAGCTCTCCAGTGCTCTTTACCAAGTAAGTTTTTTAGGTCTTAAGTTTTTGAGTAAATACTTAAAGTGGACCCTTATTAGTTGAGTTCTTCGGCGGACTTACACAACCTTCGATTAGAACATACTGCAAGTAATGGATCCGTACCGATCAAGAGCGGGAATCCCCAGCATAAACTGTTGCTGTATTTAGTAAGTGTAATTGCACCACCTAAACACTTTCATTTGAAACCCTGTTTGGTTACAACCCCTCGCGGTACGTTGTCAGCAGGGCTTGTTTTGCAGGTTTTTTTTTCAACAATTGTTTTATTTTTATCTAAGTGTGTAGTGCTTATCCTCGTATTGCCTACGTAAGTTACTTTGCTTTATTAAGTTTTATAATTTGGTGTCATCAACCATTGACAATTGACACTTTGACTTTGTACACGAATAATGCTGGCAGAGTTTTGTCCTGCCCTTTCTAACCAAATCACAGACCCTTGTTGAATGACACCCCCTCTAGGATGAGTTGCACGGTCCAGCTTAGGATATCATGGAATAGCTGACAAGAGTGAACGATGTGGTTAAGACAATGTGGTTAAGACGTATTTACTAACATGTCACCAGCCTAACACGACATTATTAAATCCATGAAAGCCCCCAAAACAAGATTGGCAAGAAATACAAAACTTCTTTTCAGTCTGTTTTTAAGGTGTGCTTTTTACATACACTGGATAAAAATAGTTCCCTGAATGATCTGAATTAAAGTATGTGACTGTACGCTCCTAAGAAAGAAATATCAGTTCCTGTGCAATGAGTGAGCAATATTTGTAATGAATACATCAACGTTTGATGTTGATGTTGATTGCAAAGACACATATAAATAAAAAAAAATGGTGGTATCAAGCCTTGAAAAAGTTGTGGTAACGTGCTTTTTTTGCTTTTTCTTAGCATGTCATTTAAACTATTTGGAATTTCTGGGGTATGAACTTCTCTCCTCGAAGTAAATAAGTAACTTGAGAAAAAAATACACCTAATACAGACATAAACGTAGTTACTTCTGCAGACAAGTTGTACCATTGCGGTTGTAAATCAAACATGTGTAAATCAAACACATACTTAAATTCAAAAATTGCCAACTTCTTATTTATTGACTGGTAAATCTTTAATGGGTCATCTTCAATGACGAAAATGAGAACAGCGGTATTTTTGTTACGACTGCTTGCTTACAATCTCTGATGTGGCAAATGTACCAAGTCGATTTTATGTACGCTTTCTGAATCTAATAAAGATTTATGTAAAGTCAATAAAGCATCATCTGTGGATTATTTAGATTGGAAACGTTTGGAGGAACATCATCAAGATGAAGAAGACTCTTGAAGTTCCATTCCCGATGAAACAAAAAACCGGAAACTGATTTAAACTCAAGGTTGCGTATGAAATCGATGACAAATCTTTTTGATTTAACTCGAAGGTAATAAACAGCCTCGTCTGTTTTAAGTGGGATTACATCGACAAAAACAGACCCATGAAATTTGAAGCAGGACCACAAAATAAGCAACGCTTGTATCAAAGACGTTCTTCGAAACCTTTCCCAAGTGTAGACTAAATAAGTTCGCTGTTTGCTAAAAAAAAGAAGAAGTTTTGTTTTCGTTTTGTATAAAGCTATATGTTGCTATACAATGCTTTTTCCTGCATACACAATATTTTACGAAATTTTGAAATAATTTCCTGGGGACGACATTAGTTATTTCGTGCGCTCGAAAGGATTTCGTTTCACAAAATCATTGGACAAAATCACGATTTTTTTCCGAATGCTTTAAGCTATTTTGAGTGCACAACATTTTTTTGAGCGCATGATACAATTTCAAGAGCTGGAAATTGTTTCGGGTGCACGAAATGATTTCAAGCGCTTGACAAGCGTGTCATTTTAGGGGCTCCGTACATTTGAAACCAATTACGAATATTAATATAACCATATTTCAACAGCGCGTGGCCAATTAAGAGAAAGTGACTTCTCTTTGGGGGTGAAAAACTACATATTTACCTTCGTTTGAATTCTGTACTTGTGTATCATAATAACAAGAACAAATAATTTGTTGTTATACTAAAGATTGAACGTCTGCAGAGTTATGACTACGCCACAACGTTTTCCAACACTAGTTTCTCCGAACGCGTTTTTAATTAACTCCACGTTCATGGAATACAACTAGCCTCTGGGTTACTGCAGGGTTTTAAACTTGGTAGTGACGATCAATCTGCAAAGTTGTGACGTCATGTCGTTGTGACGAGATATCGCATTTGGAACATAGGTTTAGGCCCTTGCCCGCAGTTGGGCGTGTGTCACGTTTTGTATTTCGGATCTTTTTACCTGATGGGGAAAAACAAATCCCCAAATCAGTTTGTAATGCAGTGTATTCCAGTTGAGGTAGTTTGTGTTCTGATGACAGTTTCAGTCTGATTGTATCCACGACCGGGAACCTGTCATACCCCTATTAAGATACTAGGGCTCCAATCGGGATAAATATTGACTTGTAAGTTACGTTTTGCTCGCACGTTACTTACATTACACGGTGTGATTCTTTTAGGTAAGACATTTCTTGTTCAGGTACCATGATTTATACCTTCATCGGATGTAAATGGTTCTTCTTCGATTTGGAATGGAACCCCAGAGGGACTTTTAGGGGACAGTTTTTGAAGCGGTGTGCGCCTACTTATGTGAACAATGTCTTCAGTTGGGGTAGTTTTTGTTTGGATGGCAATGATAATCAGTCTCACAGTTTGCATAAATTTCATTTTACCAATTGTCTAACACATATACCTGTCAATGGAACGAGCTTTCAATCGGAATGGATATCCCAATTTAGGTTATGGATGGTGTAATTTCATGTGTTTTTCCAAAAAATGAGAAAAAACATCCCAACGTCAAACTAAATGACTTTGCTGATGTGACGAGTTGACAGAAAACGCCTCCACACGTTGTGCGTGGGGGAAAAGACAAACAAGCCGGGATGACGGTAGAGCTTCACTAACCAGTACGCAAACTTTGAATACGCGTGCTCACAATTGTCAGCTATCCCTCCAAATCCAAAAACATCGCTTGATTGGCTTCGGTCGACATCTTTTGCTACTTCCCGTTATTCTCTTGGCTGGAGTAATTGCTATTTTCTTGTACACGACTGGCTCTGTGGGACCAATCAGCAAAGAAAAAAAAATCTTAATATTACAAACTCAAAAGACCAACACCGAGTACAAACACAAAGAACAACATCGAGTACCAGTTCCGAGGACCAGCTCCAATGATTAAATCCTATTAACAACTCCGGGGACCAACACCGAGTAACCAACTCTGAGTACCAACTTCGAGGACCAATATCGAGTACCAACTCCAAGAACCAACTCCTTAAATCGAATCAGAGGTCCAACTCCGGGACCAAATCTGAGTTGCATTGTATTACAAGTGACAACTTCTATCGATTGTTTTTTACCAATTCTTAGGCGAATATTACTTGTATCCGTTTATTTAGTGCCCTATTGAGATTGAAAACAACAATAAAAGTTGTCTTCACGAGGGGACACCAACAAAATTGGTGCTGTACAAAGAATTTTATGTACGAGCCTTCAGGAGATTGTACTGACAGGGGCGGTGTAAAATTATGATGCACACTGGGATGCATACTTAGATGAACAATGCTTCTGCTGTACAATAATAATGTAATTATTGTGTAAGAAAATATGATGTATAACTGGGTTATGCAGTTTATAATGGTACACTGAAGTTTAACAAGGCTTAAGAGTTAATATTTTATAGATTAACATATAAATTACCCTTGACTCCCTCAGAACCTGCAATTGAGTTCAGACTCGTCCATATCAAATAGGCCGAAATAATCAAAGCAGTTGCCTGATGCTTACATTTATCCTGTCCTCTACACATTGGCTCTTTCAATCCCAACACCCGACGATAAAACAACAAAATCCATGACAAATTGGGTAATCCCCTTGAAAAAGTACACCGCGGTTGGAAGATTGCGCTGGAAGTCGTATAAGACCGAGGCAAGCCCCCTTGAGATATTCAGTAGTGATTGATTGTTTGGAATAATAAGCGTCATCCACGCGCAATTTGAAACACGATGTTGATGGAATATGGATGAATGTCTAACGTTGAAACTGGGGGAGTTTTGCCATCAGTCACGTCCGAAGTAGCAAACACAACTCGACAAGGAAGCTTTGGGTGTGGCGAGCCAAGATTCGAATGTCGGTTTTTAACAAGTTGGAATACTTTGAAACGGAAGTTTCCTTCTGTTTCGAAGTACTGTAATTGGTTAAGCATCTGACGAGGCGGGATTTATGTGGTTTATTAGCCTTTAACACTCACAGGGGGGGGGGGGCGTAATTATTGGTGTAGTGAATTTAAAAAATCGCAGACGGCTGGCATTGTTTATGAAACAGACATTATACTACACTGCAACAACTGGGTGTTAAAATTGACACTATTGGTGTAATGGCCACTCAGTAAACAGCAAACTTCTGCTTACAGGCTGTATGAAACTTGACCTGGTTCTTACTGTTGGATCACTTGTCAGGTCAGTTTACACGTAGGGCTTGACCCGGCCGGGTAACCGCATCTTCTCAAAAGATGACAACTTATATTCCATCTCGAAGCAAAACTCTTAGCATTTTAAACCAAGCTTGTCCTGCTATTGTAGATTCTTAATCCGCA
>JAMKCF010000295.1:0-33141 GCA_023634235.1 Pisaster brevispinus | reverse complement strand
CAAAATCATGACACTCAGATTGTTTACATATGCAAATGGAGTTTCCTTTGTTATAATGCCATTCACACCATCTGCATTTGTGGATGGAAAAACCAGCTGAGTCATTTCGCCATGAAGATTGTCTTTCAGAAGAATGCGTTGTTGTTCCCTCATTTTTCTTTCTGATGTTATCTTGCATCCACTAGAGTCTGTATTGAAATATCTGAAGAAGAAAAAAGAAAATCAAGGTGTCAAATTTTGCAAAAGCAAACTGGTTGAAACAAAATTAAAATGTTGTGTTTATTATATTATTTTCCACAAATGTCTTTGTATACCTCCTAAGTTTTCTTAGTTGATCATAGGCAAGATGGCAATCTCGCATCATTGCAAGAGCTCTATTAGCAGACATTGTTTGTTGAGTGGACGGGCTGATCACTTTATTGGCAGTGGATGTAGGGGTTGTAATCTTCTGAACCAAAGCAGGCTGAAAGAGAAAACAAAAATACAAATGATTAGATGGGAGTGACCGGCCTAGTGATTGCTGCTCAGTTCATACCAAATGTTGTAATATACCTATCTGCTTTTAGATCATGGTTCTTCATGTGCAATTAAAAAGCCAGTAAAATACTATATTTTTTTAAAGTATTGTTTTTATTAAAGTTGTATACTATTTGAAATCTGAAAGCAATTTGAAACAAATTATAATTTTGTAATATTTGTTTGTTTTAATTAAAACTTTGGAACCCCAAATGTTGGTACCGTTGTGATTTTATACAAAGTACAAGTACATGTGTATACAGTGTAGTCCTCTCTTTGTTTATCCTGGTCATTAACTTGTCTTGATTCAAGATTGATTAAATTGATTAGTTACGCAATACTTACTCGTCCCCCGGTATGAAGCATTGCTGCATTTCCCTTGTTGTATTTCAACTTCAGCCAAGTCCAGCGGTCTGTAGCTTGTTCAATTTCCAGTGGTATTGGATCACCCAATTTGTGTTTTGTGGCCATACATTTGAGAATTTTTGCAGCATTCAAAGCATCATCAGTTGGGTCGGGGAGTTTGGATGGGAGTGGGAGATCAGCTCGTGCTTTAACGATTGTTATTTTTGGAGCATGCACTGGTACTGGTTCACATTCGTGGGCAATTAACTTTGAAATTTGTCCAATGCTGCTGCATTTAGTGCACAAAACGGTCAAGTTGTCAAGTTGGACACAGAGAACCCGCGGACTTGGTGTGATTTGATGGAAGTCAGTTGAAGCCATGCATATAGGGCATTTGATTATAACTGCGTTGCAGTATTTGTAGTAGGCAGATAAACAAGTTGCACAGAAATTGTGCTGACATGGTGTTTGCACACATGGTCTACTAAGTAAGCACATGCATATTGCACAAATAAATAGGTTGTGTTCACCATGGCCGAAAACCTCAAAATGAGGGGGTACATCCTGCTGGCATGTCTGTGTTGGCATTCGAAGATCAGGAAAAATGTTTTCATTCTTGGTGTCAAAAGGAAGCTCTGGTTGGTTTTCAAGATCAACGGGCTGCGGACCTCTTTTCGGCTTTTGACGTGGACCCCCTTTCGCTTGTTGGTGAAATAAGTCGCAGACGTAACAATTTCCAGTTCGTTGGTGCTTTGGCCATTCTGTCCCAACCACAGTCTGTCGGCTCTTGACTTGTTGTGAATCGTACTCTCTCGTACCTGCTCTCTGATGCCTTACTTTTCTACCACACAGGTCACATAAACAATGTGGATGCTGACCCGAATCATCCTCCCAAGTGCTCACGTCGAAAACGGTTTTAATTTCTTTATTGTAATTCTTGCAAAGTAGTGGCTTTCTATCAGTAACCTTTATTCTATTTGTGCATATTCTACATATTTTTGTAAGAGCTACCTGGTGGAATTTGAAGCTCATCTCAGCTGCAGAAATATTAAATGAACTACATGAACTGTACTGTGATAAGATTTTGGCAGTATACAAGAATAATTTAGTGAGATGTTATTCTCCACGTCAAGCTAGCCAGATCCATACTCCATCGTTTGTAGGCTACGAATGTACACAAACTTTTTAATTCTCTCGTAAATTTTGTATAGCGCGCGCTTTCCCTTAAGAGTCGCTGGTACGCGGCGCGGCGCACGTTATTTGTAGCGTTCCTGCGTGTACTCACCAGCGAAACCGTGTGGCTTGCTTCGCTTAAACACATTTTCACGGAGTAATACGAGTGGATTTAGCGGTCGGATTTTGACATTTCTCTGTGTGAAAACAAATGTCCCAGAGATGAATCTAAGCTAATATAATGTAAAAAAGTCAACTTTTTCTATAAAACAGTCTGGCTTGTAAAGATAATGTTTTCCTTTTACATAATCCGATATTTACTGTTGGGTATGAATACATCACACGTTGTTAATAACTACGACGATAATCTCACGGAAAAGTCGTTTTATTATTCTAATTCTTCCTTTTTAGTATAAAAAGGTCTAAATTCTGGTAAAAAACACAATTATATGTACACAAAGTGGCATGGTAAATACTGGGACGTGGAGGAATTGAAGAAACGGGGCAATTTATCAGCTTTTACATTTCTCTGTTGCAAAGCTTCGTAGTGTAAACAAAAGATGACGTCATGTAATAATTGGAGTACACAAAATGTGTGCAATTTCTGCAGCAAACGAACTTGAACACTTGTTTAACGCACGGTGCATAGGGCTTGAAACAGCCGTGCAAAGAATGTAAGAACTTCAGAAACCATACACAGCATGTTGCCCCATTAAACTTTGACTAAATCAATTAAATACAAGTTCACAACTTTCAATTTGACAGGAAGTTAAATGTCATTGAGGTAAATAAAGATCATAACCTAATGAGCTTTATCTCAAAATAGTGTTTAAAAAAAACTCTTTAACCCTTTCCTTACCATAGGCGACTTTAGTCGACTGCACTCATACCCCCTCTTCCTTACCATTGGCGACTTTAGTCGACCAAGCTTGCACACAAAAAAGCACTCAAGCCTGAGCACAAAAGCCATTTGTAATAAAGTTGTAGTTTTGCCCATGTTCACCCTCCATACCCAAGCTTACCATCATTGGAAAGAAAGAGATCGGATCTTTCCAATGGTGGTAAAATAAAATAAGGTTGCTATTATGCAATCTCTTCAAATTGGAATAGAAAGATCCGAAATGCCAAACACCTACGAAGCGCCATATGGTTGTGTACAAAAAAGTGTTTGAGATTACAGATTGCACTGAGGAAAGAAAGACCAAGAACTTTGACATTTATTGGACCAATCTCAATGAGTTTTAGATCATATGAAAGGAAATTCAATAAGGAAGAACTTTTTTATTACTTATTTTGCTGTAAAACAATATCTTCAAGAAGATAATGGAGTTTGTAAAAATGGCCTTTGAACAAAAGCTTTCTGTTATGTAAGAATGTGTGCTTCACGCTTGAGTGGTCAAACAATGTGGTCACCAGCGGTTGTTTATGTCCAAACAATTCGGTAACGAAAGGGTTAAAGAAATTTTTTTAAGCTATTGCTAATGAAAGCTTACAATTAGTTGTTGTGTTTGAAAAGTATGCGGATGTGGAGGGTAACTGTGTACAAACTATCTGGGACAGAAAGGGTTAACAATCATATGGTTTTAAACAATAATTGCAGTAGTTCCGTCCATTGTAAGCCAGTCCCTCTTAAAATTTTAGTCCGATAGCCAAGGGGGGGGGAACAATGTTTTGTTGGATGTACAATGTTTTATGCAGATTCCACACAAGAAGGTCACACTGTTCAAGAATCTGAGTGATGACCCTTCCTTAGGGTTGGGCAGTTTGTAATATCGATTATTTTATGTTTTTATTAATATATGTAATATTTGCATCAGGAAGAAGATTTTTAATTTGGTTTTTCCCTTACACCAATATGTATAAAGCACTGTATGCTCACTGTATGACAGTGGGGCTATACGTTTGACAAAAAACGAACTGGATATCTTTAATTTACCAGTAGATTTTCTTTTAAAAACCTACATATTAAGTTAAAGAATTGATACTTTGTCAAGAATTTAATTTGGCAATTAATTTAATATACAAAGTTTGAAAATTTGAGGTGGTCAGAAAAAGAGAAAATTCTGTCAGTGGTGGTCAGGGAATCATGTTCGCCATGCGGGTTTTCCGGCACTGACCACCGTGGGCAGAACCCTGCTAAGTGTAGGTAAAGGTTAGATTATACTGAACAATGTTAGGTTTAGGTTAAGTTTCAGGTTACTCCTTAATTGTAGTTTGTAGATTTACATTTAGGTTTGTGAGAATTTAATCAACTTTGAGCATACTTTTTGAAGCTGTTTGTCAAACAAACCAATAGGCATGCATGTGAAATATGAAACAATTTGCCGGGTGTCATGCGATCCTGCCAAAACATTTGCACAGAGATGATACCAATATGACATTAACTTATGGTCCTTAATGGGCATTACAGCCATGGTTAATATTAACCTGCATGTAATCTATGTATAGAGCAAAGCAATGTACATGTAGCTCACAGTTCCGCTGCATTAATCATAAGGTTCAAAGTCCACGAATCCTGTGTGTACAGTCCCACATAAAGGAAACATAAGCAGTACAATTAACAAAGACGGTGGTGCTGTATCAAATAACTTTTCATGCTTAAATCCTGTGCTCTGGGACATTATTATTTGCTCGCTCTGCGACAGATCATTGTGTTGCTTATTCTTGTACGTTTTAACAACATGTCCCGCACATAAAAAACCCAAACTCATTCAAAGTTAAGTGTGAATTTAGTTCCGTTTTGCCTGTCTGGTGGCTTAATCATAATGGAAAACAAGGAATAGAAGAGGAGGTTTCACTGAGGTGTCCACCTGCTTTAGGGATTTGTATGACTTTTAAAAAGTAACAAAACTTAAACCGAAACAGAATGACACTGGGTCGCTTCTCATCAAATACCTAGACCCACGTCACATTGATCGAGGTGACCCTGCCTTCCAAAAGCGTTCTAGGCCTCCTGAGTATGCCCTTCAGACACGGTAATTAAAATGGTTTCAAAATCATCGTTAAAAATATGTGGGTCATTCCTCATTTTGTCTACAATCATGTTATGATTTTTAACGGTCGGATTGAATTGATGCTAACTCCTGTTCAGGTATATGTACATGTACTGTTTATACAAAATCATATCTCGTGAACCAAAAAGGGTTTTGACTTAAAACCTTCCAGACCTTTAAACCTTAGTGTCAATGAAACCGCAAATGTTTTCGGTATGATTACGTCATCGATAACGTCATACCATTAAATCCATGTTTAAAATTCACAAAAAACATAAGTGGAGAACCATAATTGCTACATATTAGATCTCTAAACCATGTGAAAGACCCTGGAGTATTTTAAAAATGATACGCAAGTGTGACCCTCTGTGAGCTTTACTTCTGGTCAAAACTGAAAGCAAACTTTCAAACTGATATCCCATTAACCAAAAAGGGTTAAAACCTCAAACTATACATGTGCTTAACCTGAGTGTAGATGAAATAGCAATTATTTTCGGGAGGATCACGACATCGATGTTGTCCTAACATAAAATTTACTTTTAATATCTAAACAATTCATATCTGGAGAACCAAAATTGCTACATATGTACATCATCTTCGCACTATATGACAGCTCTGGACATTTTTGTTATTTCACAAACTGTGTCCCTGCGTGACCTTTTCATTCTGATCAAAACAGGAAGCTTAAATGAAAATATTCTTCCCCAGTTTTCATATGATCTTGAAATTAGATAATGTATCTATATGGAATAAAGTTTTACCTCTAGGCCTTGCAGATTGCTTTGTTATCAAGATATGTAATAAGTGGTAAAAAAAAAAATTGTAAACCATATTGTGTACTGTTATTGTTGCAATGTGTTACATCAAACCTTTGAACGTCATGCCGAACACCTTGTTTTTGTTGTGTAACAAAACAAATTGTCTAGTTGTTTCTCTTCACCCAGGGGTGTAGATTTGTACTTCCGAGGGTAGAGGTTGATATTGTGTTTGAAAAAACCTTCATAGTGCCACGTCAAATCGGGGCTGTATACTCCCTAGGGGGCTGAGAAAGAATACAGGAATGTTAATTGCCAAATGACCAGGGCACTAATGTAAACTCCCTTGAATTGTTACTGTAAAATGCGCTAAATAAGAACTGTTTATTATTATTAGGTGTTCGGAGCAACGCTCGGAAAACCTCTTGTTTTTAATCGTTTTTTGTTTGGTTTTTGGTTTTTTTCTTAATACTTATTCTTTTTAACCCTGTGATTGTCTGCAAGAATTTCTGCACTTTCTAAGCTGTTATAACCTTTAAACTTCGTGTATAATTTGATCTTTATCATTAGATGACACCGCTGTGATGATGTCATGATGACATCATCAGGTGTTGAGTTGCATTAAATCAAATTTTAATTTTTTTAAAGATCTTAACTCCAAAACTACACAATGGATTGTCACAATCTTCGGATAGGCCTGTTATGACTCTAAAAGCGCTACACAGAGTGTGACCTCATTTGACTTTGACGTCCGGTTCAAACCGGAAGTTCTAAAAAATCTTTAAAAATTCATATCTCAATAACCACATATAATTTCATCACACAATTTCATTACATAAGAGTGTAGGTCTGTGATCCTGCTGAAACTTTTGCACAGATATGAAATGAATATGACCTTAAATTCTTATTCTAAATGGTCGCTACAGCCAATGTTAGTATTAACCCGCATTCGATCTTTGTATAGAGAAAAGCACTCTAGCTGAGTGTTCTTCACCACGAATCATAAGGTTCAAAGTCCACGAAGCCTGTGTGTTTAGTCCCACACAACAGAAAATGTAAACAGAACCATTCACATGGTCGGTGGCGCTATATCATATAACTGTTCATTTTTTAAAATCTCGCTGTGGGACATTATTTGCTCGCTCTGTGACAGATGCCGACTCGGAACCCTACGCCATTTTATATTTAAATCTTTGAAATGAGCATCAAATCAAGGATAAAAGATGTTGGGTTGCTTTTTGCAGGATTGTACAAATGTAGCATAGTTTTTTATTTTAATTGTATGCGTGACATTACTTGAACCTCTTCTCCTGGTTGAAACCGGAGTGCCTTGTAATTTAACGATGTTGTAGTCTGAAAGGTGTGGCTTAAAAAATAAGACTGATGCTGTCATGCAAAATAAAGAGTGCCATCAGGCGGCAGGTTAAAAACAGTTATAAATACCTTTTTACTAGATGCTTTTGGCAGAGTTTTTATAATAGTTTCAAAATTTATTTACATAACGGCCTTCATGTGGACAACGTAGATTGATGACGTCATCACATTCTATGTGTTTCACTTTAAAGGAGCACTTTTGAAAGCCATGTATCTGCCAAACCAACTTACCAACTGAGTTGAATCTTGGTGTATTGTTAGACAACGACACTGACTATTGAAACCTTTAGTGGCGTCATGATCACGTTATCTGAAATGTTTTTTTTTTTTGTGCTTTTATTCCATCAGGCTTTTACATCAGGCATGTACTCACCGAAACCGAACACCTAGAGTTTGTGTAAAGACAAACTCTAAATATTTAGTTATTATTATTAGTGGTATTTGGGACTCAACTCGGCTTCGTAAATGGAATTGGGTTTTACTATTGTTTGCTGACTGTCAACTGTAATGTTTTGACAAGGTGTTCAATGCCAATATAAAACACAATGGACCATAACAGTTATATGAGTTTAAACACAACATTTCAGACTATAGAAGTTTCCAGTTTTTGATATTCAAGATATTTGTCTGTAATTCCACATGGAAGCAGATTTCAATTCTGGCTTTTCTATTGATTCCAAAATATTTTTGTATCTCTAAACTGCGGCATGGTACTTAAAAAAAATTATGATGCTGATTGGCTCTCCTGGTATGTTATAAAACCTTCAAGGTAAACACCAGCACAAATTTTGTACAGCTTTCCTACTGATGGGAACTACATTTTTTTACCGTGCAATTTTTACCGTTTTTAATTATGTAATTTTGTATGTATAATTCGTTGCAATTTTGCCTCTGGCAACAAGTTCGGATTTTTAATAAACCATGAATTATTAATTAATTATTAAAAATTGTTGTCTTTTCTGAATTAACTTTGAATTTGTGCATGTTTGGTTGTAAGTTTCAATGAAGAGTGCTGGTGGAGATCGACTACAAAAGCATTGTAATGGTTAGTAAAATTACGTCTATGAAAGGGAGGAAAGTGATTTGTAGCTTGGACCACTCTAGGGAGGCCTTTATTTTTGTTTCAGGTTCTCATAGGCACATTGCTTGTTGCCAAATGTAATTTCAATGATGGTATGTAGAATGTGTGATCTCTCTAACTCTAAACTGTAATATGAAAGTCAAAACGGAAAGCACAGCAATGTATTAGTAATTCTGAGTCCTCATCACTTCAGAGTGGCTTTAATATATAATGAGGTCTACAAATGTGTCTATATGGAAAGCATCATATCTTAGAGAGTCTCTGTCCATCAAACTGTTTTCACTTTCTGTATAGTTTTAAGAAGGTAACCAGAATGAGGATGGATTAACAATCACTTTAAGCACATTTTGAGTTTGTTTATGTTTGCTGTTTCTTCAACAAAACGACTGGCATGCATGGTTATTGAAATAGTTTTGGTGTTCATATCAGCCTCATAAAAGGAATTGACACATGGGCTGAACTATACATGTTGTTGACTGTCAATTAATCTTGTCACATCGGGATAATTTAGATTGCTTTGTAATGCGTCTCGGCTTGTAATCACAATCGGTGCTTCTTCTTTTTTTTACAAGAAAACACAGAAGGTTCATCAATAAACAGCCACTTATAGAGGTGCAGAAGTGCAATTAAACTAAGAAAAATCCCAAAATAGGAAAGCAATTATTATCACAACTTTAATTTTGATTAATTACATGGTGTAAATAAATATAAAATGACAGCAATGTAATTTTTCTGCAGCAATCTATTGAAATCAGCAACTTGTTCACATATATGTGGTTGAGTTATTCAATCTAAAGGGGCCATTCAGAATTATCAATGTTTTAATGTTCTGATAAAGTGTCAACAAAGTAAAACTCAGATACTAATTTCATTTTCAACCCCCCCCCCCCCAAAAGAAAAAAACACCTGAATAAATAAATAAGTAAGATCTAAACATAACAAACAGATACTAATTTTTGAGTTACAAAAGTGGTGGTTGGAAGGGAGAGTTTAGTAAAAAAGCATTGATAACTCTGAAATGTGCCAACCTCTGAGAAGATTTCTTTAGTTGTTTCTTTTAAAGCCGAACGTGTAGAACACTACACTTGTTTTTAACCGTATTTTTCATTTCAATTGTACATACAGAATTGTACTCAATGTAACTTAAAATAAATTTAATTTGTAGTTTTAAACCTCAATTTTCAAACCATCTTTTGAAAAACTTTTTAATATAGGATTTCCATATGGATAATGGGACAAGCCAAGGGTTTGCGTCATCTTTTCCAAAAACCTAAATTTTTAGTTTCCACCTGTTTGTCCCTACGAGACAAAATGGACAAATTTGATGTTTACAAGAATCTTCCATGTTTTTCAAAAGGTGTTTTATTTGAGTTTCCAGAGTAAGGGTGATTAAGTTTTCCTGTCCGTTTTTCCCTTTAATATTGTGAGAAAAAGGTTATATGAAAAGAGTCAACGTGTGATTTATAAAAAGCAATGATTGAATGCATTTCGTGACGTGGAATAGTTCAGATTTCACCTCAAGATTATACTCAGTAAATATAAGTGGTTAACACTTGCATTGTAGTTGGTTTTCTGTAACACCATGTGCTCATTTCTCCTTTACATGGCCCTAACAAATGTCGGGCGAGGGCTGTTGGGGGGTCTCTGCCTGGGAGCAGCCTAATGAGATTTTTTTAATGCACAGATGAGTTGTTTGATATCAAAATTAGCCCCAAATTAATTCTTTGCCCCCTGCATTGCTTCCCTCCCTGAAAGAAAAAAAAAGTAAAACAATAATGAAAGTATTTTGTTATGCCAAGGTACATTCTTACCAGAACAATCTACACTGTAAAGTAGAAAACAATAATCATGTGGTGTTACTGCAAACCAAATAAATATTGATACTTTACCATGCAATACCTCAAATAGTAGTTAGCTTTACACCATACTTTTGTAGTGATGATTGTCTTAATACAAAAACTTGAAATACTTATGTGTATACAAAAATTGAAGGGCTTGTACTTGTAGGTTGTTATGAGGCTAAGGGTGAATACACAATGGTAAGCTAACGTTTGAGTATTGCAAACCATTAGGCTAGGAGTACAGCTAGATATCAAGGTGTGTACAGTAGTAGACCAAATGATACAATCATTGAAATATAATTTATGTGACTATATATTTATTACAAATGATGGCAGTGTATTCTCAACAGTTTGCCTTTGCATACTTTTTAGCTTTTTATCCACAAAGTTGTGAGCATAGGCTATACTTTAATCGTTTAAGTATTCAGTGAGTGGGTATGTTGGTAAAGTACAACAACAAATTTGAAGTTTGCAAATAATGAAGTGCTTAAGTGACAACTAAATAGTACCACATACAAATGTAAATAGTCTGAAGGCAATTTGAAACCATACTTTACATACATTTTAATTATCTATGTATTTGAATCTGGATGGGACCTTTTATCATTAAAAATTGTAATAACGTGCACAAAAAGTTACGCTAGAGGGACAAAATCAACAGATTAGAATCCACTGGTTGATGATATTAGGCACCTCTTAATATTGTGGGTAGTACACCAGACATATCTATTGTACATGTTCAACAGTGCTGTAATGCAATGGAATGAGCACTTCAGACTTATATTCTTCTGACGATGGTCACTGGAATACAAGTTTGGATCAAGATTGCCATTCAGATCTATGGACAATTTATCTCACTATCAGATGATGAGGTTTTTATTGTACAGCACATCAAAGCCTTGGGCATATCTGTCATATTAGCTTATCGTGTACATTGTACATGTTCAACAGTGCTGTAATGCAATGGAATGAGCACTTCAGACTTATATTCTTCTGACGATGGTCACTGGAATACAAGTTTGGATCAAGATTGCCATTCAGATCTATGGACAATTCATCTCACTATCAGATGATGAGGTTTTTATTGTACAGCACATCAAAGCCTTGGGCATATCTGTCATATTAGCTTATCGTGTACATTGTACATGTTCAACAGTGCTGTAATGCAATGGAATGAGCACTTCAGACTTATATTCTTCTGACGATGGTCACTGGAATACAAGTTTGGATCAAGATTGCCATTCAGATCTATGGACAATTTATCTCACTATCAGATGATGAGGTTTTTATTGTACAGCACATCAAAGCCTTGGGCATATCTGTCATATTAGCTTATCATGTACATTGTACATGTTCAACAGTGCTGTAATGCAATGGAATGAGCACTTCAGACTTATATTCTTCTGACGATGGTCACTGGAATACAAGTTTGGATCAAGATTGCCATTCAGATCTATGGACAATTCATCTCACTATCAGATGATGAGGTTTTTATTGTACAGCACATCAAAGCCTTGGGCATATCTGTCATATTAGCTTATCGTGTACATTGTACATGTTCAACAGTGCTATAATGCAATGGAATGAGCACTTCAGACTTATATTCTTCTGACGATGGTCACTGGAATACAAGTTTGGATCAAGATTGCCATTCAGATCTATGGACAATTCATCTCACTATCAGATGATGAGGTTTTTATTGTACAGCACATCAAAGCCTTGGGCATATCTGTCATATTAGCTTATTGTGTACATTGTACATGTTCAACAGTGCTGTAATGCAATGGAATGAGCACTTCAGACTTTGATTCTTCTGGCGATGGCCACTGGAATACAAGTTTGGATCAAGATTGCCATTCAGATCTATGGACAATTCATCTCACTATCAGATGATGAGGTTTTTATTGTACAACACATCAAAGCCTTGGGCATATCTGTCATATTAGCTTATCGTGTACATTGTACATGTTCAACAGTGCTGTAATGCAATGGAACGAGCACTTCAGACTTATATTCTTCTGACGATGGTCACTGGAATACAAGTTTGGATCAAGATTGCCATTCAGATCTATGGACAATTCATCTCACTATCAGATAATGAGGTTTTTATTGTACAGCACATCAAAGCCTTGGGCATATCTGTCATATTAGCTTATCAATCCATGTACATTGTACATGTTCAACAGTGCTGTAATGCAACGGAATGAGCACTTCAGACTTATATTCTTCTGACGATGGTCACTGGAATACAAGTTTGGATCAAGATTGCCATTCAGATCTATGGACAATTCATCTCACTATCAGATGATGAGGTTTTTATTGTACAGCACATCAAAGCCTTGGGCATATCTGTCATATTAGCTTATCGTGTACGTTGTACAATTTCAACAGTGCTGTATTGCAATGGAATGAGCACTTCAAACTTTGATTCATCTGGCGATGGTCACTGGAATACAAGTTTGGATCATGATTGCCATTCAGATCTATGGAAATATCCTCCTTAATATTTCAAGTGATGTCTAACATCAGCTTCAGAGACTTGGACATAGCCATCCAATTGGCTTATATTGTGCAAGTGAAACAGTGCTGTAATGCAATGGAACAAACACTTCAGACTTATATTCTTGTGACGAGGGTAATAGAAATACAAGTTTGGATCAAGATTGCCATTCAGATCTATGGAAGATTCCCAATCTTTATCAGATGATGTGGCATAGGCCTACAATGAACATCAGCATCGTCATTAGAGACTTTGATAAAGCCATTATGTTGGGCTTTCATCAGCTGTGTACCGGGGGGAGGGGCCTGGGGGAATGTGCCTCACTTTCCAAGTGCCTTCAGGTGCTCCCACGAAAAAATCCAGATATGTTCAGTGCCTTGAAAATAAGAAAACATTGCCCTGCCCTAAAACAAAATGTTGAAGAAGATAAGTAAAGTATGGTTTCATTTAAGGCTTCAACAGTCTGATCATGTATTTGAACTACACCTGTAGACTACTGTACATATCCATTTGGCTTTACAATTGTTACCTAACAATTTTTTTGTTTTGCATGCAATTGCAAATAGAAGACCGTTGTGTGAACTTCAATCACTGTTTTTTAGGAATAAAAGTGGAGTCCTACTTGAGTAGTTTTATCTTCTAGTGGACCAAAAAACATTTAGTTTACAGCTTGTATCTTACTCTGCTCTGTGTTATCCTTACTGGAATATAATTTGGTACATAGCTGTATGCATGGAGGAAGAACACTTTAATTTCAAAAGCAGAGATTAAGAGTTCAGTGTTGTTTTTCAACATGTAGTTAGTACATGTACATCCCAATGTTTGAAAAATCTTAATGATATTGGCTTTTTCTGATTAAAACATCGGGTAATTAGATGTCCTCCTCCATGGTATACATTTTCATGAATGCTACTTTACAAGTAGGTATTTTTGAGCTGTGTGGTGAACACTATCATAAAAATTTATTTGAGTCTGAAATCTTTAACTTTCATAAATCCCAACTACTAGCAGTTGGATAGTAATGATCACCACACAGCAATTTTGTAAAAACAAATAAGAGATGATTTCAGTCACATGTCGTTAAAGTACTTTTTAAATACTTTGTACGGGTAGCGGGTAGCATCGGGGCTACTTCAGGTCTGACACTCCTGCCCACGCGATGTCCCAGGTCCATCTTCCTAGGGTGGAACCACCTGGTAATAGGCCCGCACCCAGGGTTACGGGTATTGATGGATCTCCAGCGAGTTTGTGCAGTTGAAACACTTATTATTATAGGAAGCTGGCAGTAAACTGGACTCTGATGTTCATAGAATTGCATCATTTGTGGCCAACTTGGAGAATAGAGGACAAAATGAAACTACCATTAGTTTCAGCCAGTTGCAGGAGTTGTGCCAGAAAAGATTAAACCAGTTAAGATGGCTTTCAACTATACTGTACAATCTTTGAGGATATTTTCTGAACTTGAAACCGCCACCTCAAGTAGATGTAAACACAAGAAGCTGCAATCATCAGAAGGATACACAGGAAAACATCAAGTTTTTCAAGCATCACTACTCCCTGAATTAAATGGTTTTTATTAGGGACAAAATATGTGATTGAAATTAATCCTTTTTAAAAAAACAAAGATGCAACACCCAATTTTTTACCAAGAGACTGCACAATTTTAAATGTTGATATTTTTGAATTTAGAAACATTTAGGAAGAGAGTGATTTTCGAAAAGTGTTTGAAACTGACAGAATGAGCAGTTTCGTTTTTGTTTACAAAACATGCATTTGAGCCTGAAGAAATACACATGCTCTGTGTGGTGTTGTATGTAATTAATCATGTGGGGATTTTATGTTGATTGTCTCTCACTAAGAAAGAAATACAATTTTCTTGACATAGTAAACATGTACATCAAAATGGTTATAATTGGGTATTGCAACTTTCTTACTATTTAAAAACTTGTAAACTTTTAGTTAAGACTAAATAACAAAACTTTCTAGCACAAAACTAAAGTGTATGGGAAAGTAGTTAAAAAGGTGTTCACGAGTCACCCTGCAAGGCTGTAATCAGAGACTCTCACTACGCTATGTTTGAAATCTTTTATAGTATTTCAATTGTGTGCTGCTATGAAAAATTAACTGTCACTGACTTTAGTAAAGATTACTAAATTTTAATTGCTCTCCTGCATCTCATTCTTAAAAAAAAATTGTGTTCATGGTTTCCCTTTTCAGTATCTAAACTGCCAATTTTGTAATGCATATTTTGTTTTCGTTCGGTGACCGGTTTGTTTTTACCGATGAGTCGGCTGTATCCGAATCTGTCGTGTAGTTTTCAAAAAGTTTTATGGTTATTTAGAGTGCAAAGTCATTATTGGCACTTAATCATTTTAGCAAGAATTCAAATGTCACTTTGAATGCAGGTTTGAAATTGTTTCTCATTCACAATTTATATAATAAATTGCGCGAAACCGTTTGTTATTCCAATGGAGGCAAACAGTATGATACCATCAAGTTCATTGTTTCTATAAAGACAAAGTGTCTGAAATCCATCCTCAGTCTAGGTTGCACATCTTTTGTAAACTATCAGCTCTTGTATGTTGACTGTGGCTTGACGCACTCTACTCTTCTATTGTTGTTCTATTATATACTTTTTCATGCTCTTATCTTTACTTTGAGGACCAAAATATCTGATGTGAAGATTTGACGTTCAGCAGTTGCTATTTATAGAAAATTAATTTCAAAGTAGTTCTCTGACAATCTAAAGCAGTCTACTTTCTATGTCATTGTTGTACAAATTGCAACCTGAGATCAGAAACAAAGCTCCCTCCTCTCTTTCGCTCTCCTCCTCTCTTTCGCTCTCCTCCTCTCTTTCTTTCTCTCTCTCTTTCTCTTTCTTAAATGCATGTCCTTCAATGACATAAGGCAGCTGTAGCTCCTGTAATGCCTTTAAATACAGACACTCTTCGTTTGTAAACATCTACTGTGTACTACACCAGCAAAATTGCAATGACAACAAATGCTCGGTGCTCCTTGGACTCTCTAAAAACTGTTGTCCTTCAATGACATAATTAATCGATGGTGACAACTAGAGAGCTCAATATACCAATTCCTTTTGTGAGGTTTTCTGGTGAGGAGTCTTGGTTCATGACTGATATGACAAGACTTGCTCTGTAATCGGTTATCTCGCTGTTTAACCTTTGTCTTTGAGTTACACCGTTATTACAATTCTTTTTAATTGTTTTTTAAGGTTTTGTCTGTCAGTGTCATAATTGGTCTGTAACTTCTAGTAATATTTCTTTGTGCAAGACTGGTTCTGAAATTCATCAATTGCTTGGTGTTCCTTGCTTTCTGACTAGAAAGTTTGTCCCTCAGCGACATAACTACTTCCTATAGTGTTTTTTATTATTAACCGACAACCTTTATAGTAAGGCATTGGATGTCTACTTAGCCATGCAAATTGTGGGTTTTGTCCCCATCAATGTTATCAACAAGTGCTTGACACATTATACATGCAGTGTGTAGGTATGTTAGTGAATGATGAAGACATAACAGGTTTACAGTTGGGACATAATTAAATGACAACCAGAAAACTCAACAAGTTACTATTCTTCTTCCAAACTTCTGTGGTGATTAGTCTTGGTTCATGACTGATATGACAAGACTCAGTGATAATTAAAGGTAGTTCCAAAAAAAAATGCAAGCAAAACAAACGAAACCAAGTTTTAACGAGCTAGATTAAGGTACCTGTAATCACCCTCACCCACCTGGTCCAATATGCAATCGCTCGGTACCACTCAATAATAAAATGCCAAAAAAGCAAGCACTTTCGAGGGCTCACTGACCCATGAACAATGGTCGTCTTTTTCCAACTGAAGATCTTTAACCCAAGTAAAAATTCAAACGGGTTTGCAAATGACGGATGACGACTCATGCGTCTAACAATTGTAGGAATAAACAATGCGCTGGAGGTTTTATAGAACTGTTGCTTTTCGTACAATTAATAAAGTCTTTGTGAAAGCATGTTACTGTTTTAGTGTTTTGTCCTCATGATTGTTTAGCGGTAAAATTTTTCACATGGTGACGTATATCATATATATCGTCAATGGGGACGTATATCATACTTCTCCTTTTATTCACTCATCAGTAATTTTTTTCCAGTCACAGACAACACTGTTGATTGGAAGCCCAAACGGGCTTAATATTTAAAACATCAAAAGGTCATAGTCTTTTTCGGCAAATTTTGCAACCCAATCTATATTTGGAAAGAAATCAGCTATTTTAACTGTTTCCAATGTAAAATTACATGAAGCACCGTATTTAGTGGGGGCAACACACATACATGGCCAAGAAGCATGGCCCTAAATACGTAATAGCAAATGATGCTCTTAATTGAATGGAACTTGCGCATTTACTTGGCTAAGAAAATGCGTGGAGTAATCCCACGACAGCAGCCTCACAGAAAAAAAGTAGGGGGGGGGGGTACTTGTAACATTGCAGATGTCAATCATTCTATGCAAGGCCGCAATGTAGTTTCTGTTAATGAATTGCATTATTCGTAATTTATCTTTGTTAATTAATTTGCAAGTCAACAAGACAGTTTAAACAATAAGAGATCAAGAAACAAAACAGGATTTTAGAAATACTTTTATGTAGTACAATTAAATGATTAAATTATAATATAATATTAGTTTTACACATGATACAATCGTAACCCTTGATTTGAATGATTATTGTAAATTTAGGTTTCCACCGATCAGCACAGGTACTGAAAGATAAATCAGGATAAATCATCTTTACTGCAAAGTAAAAATATCATGTAACAAACATTGCAGAAAACATGGGATATAATTGAAATGTAAACAAAACGGAAATGCATCTATGGAACAACTAGGTGCCAGTGAAGGAGAGCCGTAACTCATGGTTCATTTTAATGCAATGAAGTTTAAAGTCATTGCCCATAAAAGAAAAGAAAAATGCAGCCTTGCAACATATAATGTGGGCTTCATTGAGTTTTAATGAGTTTTCATCATTTGTAAATAAGTATTGGAAATTTAACTTAAGATTGGTCAAAGTGTAGTCTTGAGTGCCTATAAATGAAATAAAATGACTGAAAAGAATTTGAATTAGAAGAACGAAATCTCAGCTAACTTTTAACAAAAAATCAAAGAACAATTGATTAAATACAAGCCAAAAAATAGGGAAACCATAAATAGCAATTAACAGCTACAAAATGTGCTCAAACTTTTTTTTAGTTCATTTTTAACACAAGTTTGTCTTTTTTCTTTAAATCATGATGTTTGTCTCCATAAAATATTGGTGGAGGAACAAAGTACTTTTTGTTTAAAATCTTTTGACATACCGTTTTGTTAGCAAAACACATTTGGTTTACGCCAGACTTTTATTGAATTATAATATCAAAAAGAAATACGCACACTGTTTATTTACAATGTATGCATGAAAAAAATGCATTTAAAAATGAACCACCCCCCTAAAAAAAAAAAAATAAATAAATAAATAAAAGAAAATAAGCAATTAAATTAAATTTAAAAAATAACAAAAGCTTTCTCAAGTTATCTAGTACATCATTATTTTTTTTGTCCTCGCATGCGACGATAACCTTCATCAATTGCTGTGACACTCTTTTCACCAGTACCTGGCGAATTGAGAAGGTGCAAAAATTGAGTGTCTTTGAATAACTCACATAATAGCTACAATCTTGTTTGGGTCTAGCTTGTTTTGCCCTCTAACACTCCGACAGTTACTTCTGGACATTTCCTCTTTGCTAAATAACTCGCAAACAAGAGCCAGTGCAGAACTGAGCTCTAAGCAGGAGTCTACCTTTATTCCGTTTACTCTGCTCGGAGTCAGCGGCATTGATGGTCAATTTACCAGTACATTTCAGAGTGCATTGAAGGTGATTGGGGGGGTCATTATCTCCTCACTTGAAACTGGCGAAAACGCATCACGCCCAAACTTTTCCTGCCACAAATCTGTTACCTGCGCGGATGGTTCCCTGAACAATTTTGAATTCAAGCACTTGCAGGCGCTGGTTTGTACCTCAAATCTTTCGGTCCAAGGATGCATCTCCTGTGAAAACTACAAATTTCAAATTACAAAATTAAATCCATGTATATCTTGTAAGGCTTATATACTCAAAAGAGAATTAGCGCGCAATTGCTTAGATTTTTCCTCAAAGTAAGTGGTGGTGATGGGCCATGTGATAGTGTTTAAAATGGCACTTGATGTTTTTAACTCCTCCAAACTCATCAAGTTTGTCGTCAAAAGAATTCTTGTAACATGTAAATCGCAACCTGGCGCCCCCCCCAAAAAAAAAAAGAAGACCGGCAGGAATATTAATTTTTAACTTTGTACTGAGTGGCTTGAGCAGCCTTTTATTCCAACTTCATACTTAAATAGTTACATCATCATAAAACCATGAACATTTTGTCACAAATACAACCATTTAGCCAAACTGAATTTTCAAAATTGAAAGTAACTCTTAGCAAGTCGATTTCAGGTAGCAATCCGATTGGTGAAATCATAGTATATCATTTGCAAGAGCAGTTCTGATTTCCGGCAGTATCATAATCAGCGAAACTTTAAACATCAAAATTGATTTCCGATAGCAATCCAATTCGTGAAATATTAAAAAATAATTCTCAAAGCTGAATTCAGGTAGTAATCCAATCTGCGAAAATCTTAAACAATAATTGAAGCAAATGCATGCGAGGGGCCAATGAATGGTGCAACAACTCTCGTACCTCTAACTGAAGTCGTTCCAAAGGTTGCTGGGTAAGGGAGTCTGCCCCGGGAGCCAACCTGCAAAAACGTTTCATCTGAAAAAGGGAAAGAGCATCGGCGATAGACATATCAACACCAGGTACATAACTAGGACAATGAGACGTCTGCCCATTGATAATAGACACAACACCATTGTTTTGCAAGGCGGTGCTTCATAAACGCAGAGCAAGCATTATAGGGAACAGCTCAAGAAAAGCTATGGACAATTTTAAATAATGAATTGTATCCGGCCAACGACCATGCGACCAACTGCCATAAAAAAAAATGCCCCAAACCATAGTTCTGCTGAAACATCAGTAAACAAATGTAAGTTACTATTAGACATTCAAAAACCGGGTGGAAACGTAACTGAACGATTAAATTGTGACAGAAATTGTTGCCAAGCAAGTAGATCTGCCCGAGCCCCTGCTGTAACATGGATGCGATGATGTGGCTTATACACACCCAGTCATATCAAACAAGTGCCTCAGAAAAGCACGACTTGGCCTTACACAAAAAATTCAAACTCCCCAACAGAGATTTCTAACAGCACAAAAGAACAAGTTAACACGAGGACTGCTCAAACAAAAGTGAAGTGTATTAGCCATGTGGAACATCTGATACGACCAAGGGGGTGACGACTGAAGTTATAACTGTGGCTGTCAAGTTTTTTAACTATTCGATTTGAGGCCAATACCTTGAGGATTGGCCTCAAATTGATTTAATAGAGAACGGAAATAATTTATCCTTAGAATATTTGTTATCACGACCAACTTAAAACATGTTTATTTAACTCCAACATAACACAATCTTAGTCACAATGTAGACTTCTCGGAACTAATTCAAGTCATGCTTTCTGTTTGAAATTTTCAATATTTTAAATACATCTTCACTTACCAAGATAAGGTTGCGGGCATCCCTAGGTGTCAAAAGATTTGCACTATGTTTGCCTGGCAGTCTCTATAAGTATTCAACAATGCAAAAATGAGACTACAGGCCTCTATCTACAGAAATAGTGGAGAAAGAACTGTTGTTTGAGCCTTGAACATAAAAATGAGTAACATTTACGTGAATAAAAGAATCTGAAATAGGATGCAAAGTCCTGGAAGCAGGTTGCTTGGTGCAGGCAGGAGATTGATTGGTGCCGGCAGCATGTTTTGGGTGCTAGCAGAAGGCTGTCGGCTGTCCCCATAAGTTTATAAATTTTACAATAATTGATAACATTTGGTATACATTAACAACAATGCTTAACTAAGAACACTGCTTAAAAAGCTCACTTATCACCTATAGGTTGCGTCTTCAATAAAAAGTATGACGTTAAGAACAACTTAGAGATTTATGCCGCACGAACTCATCCACTTCCAAAAAGTTCTCATCCATACAAAACCTCACCTCCACCGTCGCTCTCATCTGTTCATGTAATAAATCAACTAAAAATCACAAATGAGATATGACCTTTCTGTTGTTTTGTATTGAAAAAAGGTGATTCTTACCATTTTTATAGAGTACAAGTAGTTGCTAATGGCAAAATTTTAAATACCTTTTGTGTTTATTTACTTCTTCACATTCTGCTTTGGGATGTCTGCATAACACAAGAAGGAAGGTTTAAATATTAATGCACAGAACAGGAGTTAGAGCGGCTGCTTATGGTGTACTTAATTTAGAATTGCACCATTTCCAAAATTGTGATTATAAACTAATCTAAAAACAAATAAACTACTGTGAAAATAGACAGCTTGTCATCAAGCTGTATTGTTGCACTGAAAGAGTAGATCAAACTTACATTTGTCTTGGTATTCTTTTTTCCATTAAAATTCTTCACTACCTCCTTTACAGACTGAAAACAAAAGAAATACAAAAAGGTTTGAGTAAATTATGAAATATACCAAAACAATCATTATGATCCGTCTACATGTGTAGAAAAACCATAATCCGTTCGAGATACGAATTGTCTTGGAAAAAGTACGACCTGTCCAGGGTACGAGGTGTCCAAAGTTACTTCGTACCTTGTAAAAGGTACAAAGTGTCCTTGGTACAAGGTGGTAAAGGTACAAAGTGACCTGACACGTGCAGGGCTGGTTATCTATATAATGGTTATCATGATTAAGTAAGTACCAGTGCCTTTTTGCCTTTTTTGATCGTCCTTGCTTTTGTGATTGTGGTTTTTACTTCAGATATCACTGCAACTTTCACCGACTGTAAAAAAAGAAAACCATAAAATACTGAAGTTAGACCCCCTCGTTTTTTCTTCTTTCCCTGTTGGCTCTCACACTGTCTAGTAAACAATGAGGCCAACAGAATATTAAAGAGGAAGAAAATGATCTATTTAATTTTGTGATGCACCCACTTTCCAACAGATAGAGTCTTCATAAGAGTGTGGAAAAAATACAAGTCTCTAACCTCGCGTTAAAGTGGTGTAAAATGCCATTTTATTCAATATCCTTCCAGTGCAAAATTTGACATTTGGGTTTAATGACTTTAATGGTTTGGGTAAAGGCCTACCGTAGTTTTATTATCATTTGGATGTAATCATTTTACTTCATCTTTAGTACTAGTAGAAAAAATAGCCATGAAAATGTTGTAAACGTACCAGAGAGTCTCATGACTTTACATGGAAGTAAAATTCCCTCCGGAAGAACTTCCACCATCTCATCAACTTGCAGGCCTGGTCGCACATCTTTAATTAATTTGGATGAAATAATGGACATGGAACAGTCAAGTTCGAATGAAACCAATGCTTCTCGTTGGACCTTGAACAGGTGCCTGAGTGACATGTTGACTTCACCAACCCCACTGTATTGGGAAAATCGAATACTTCAATTTCCGTCGTTTTTTTTATAGACAGTAGCTCAAAGAGCAATTTTTACAGCGCTGCTTAACAGTAAGCAAATGTTTGTGCTAACTGTAACGGAAATCTTTGCTTAAGCATAATAATGTTTCACAAGTAAGCAAGAAAATTTGGCAGCCAGCTTGCGCATTCACCATTGACATCATTTATTTGCATACAGTAAGCACTGGTTAGCAACTCCATGAAATTTGGCCAGGCCAGTTCATACTTGGCGCAAATCGCCTGTCCGATTGCCCGGGACACGGTAAAACTTTGTCGGGCAACCTGGACGCCTGATCGGTCTGCCGGATCGGGCAAGTGCTCTTATTGAAAAACTAATGAGTTATATATTAATTAATAAAATAAAATACCGTTTTATTTCACTGGTGATTTCCTACAAAGTGTTCCAAGCATTAACAATATCTAAGCATTAAAAAATCCACTGAAGTTGGCGCGATCGGTCAATCTTCACGATCAACGTCCGATAGCGCTGCTCTATTGACCGATCGCGCTGCGCTATTGAAAGATCTATTGTTCGCGCAGCAATCGGTCCATCGCGCAACGAACATTAATTGATCGCGCTACGAATATTTTTTGTGTGATCAATTGATCGTGCTGGAATGGTTTTGCGCGATCGACCGATCCTGCAAGAATGGTTTTGCGCGATCGGTCGATTGTATTTATTGTTGTGCATGGATGTCGTGTTGCACCATCTTAACTGACACTTGTATGTACAATCGAGGGGAGCCAAGGAAACAATTTTGTACTCATAGACAAATAATGTTTACCCACATGCCTTTCGTTTCCAAAATTTAGTGAATTATTCCACGTAAAAGTATGCTGAAAATTTGCACAGATTTTTAGTTCATCGCTGGTATTTAATACGTCGCTGGTGACGGTGAACACTTTACCAGGCAGTCAGTAAACGCTAGGAAGAAATACATCGCGGGTACTCGGCATCACGTGTACACACAGTGCATGCAAGCAATGTCCATGTCATCAGCGCACTGGTTCTGTGTGAGTTGTGCGTGCATACCGATGACGGAGTTTACATTGTACGAAACGAACGCAAGTACAAAACAAAATGTTTATTTATTCTACGATAGTAAGCCTACATTGCCAATAAAATAAAAACATACATACATGTAAGTTGAGGTCTGGCAATGTTGACAGTTGACACTTAATTTTCTGATTAAAATTCCTCAAAATGCATGTCTCAATTGTGTCTCTTTTTGCCGGGCATGTTCGGGCAAGCAGTCTGCGACCGGAGCCTGCCCGATCGGGCAATTAAGAAAACAAAATTGTCGAGGCCTGCTTGGCGACTGCGTACGCATCTGACAATGCGAATTCAGATTTGTCTAAAAAAACAAATAGGTACGCATTAAATGTGGGTCCAAAAAGTTAACGCACTTGTTAACTTGTGGTCGTATTTCCGTGCAGTGCAACTCCTTCCAATTTTCTCGGTTCCTTCCATGAAGTCATTGCCTTCTATAAATCTCAATGTTTGTTCAACTTGCATTATAAAGATTTGGAAATAGGCGCACAATTTCATCTTCTGTAATTAGTTGCCATCATTCAGCTTTATAGTATGATTACGTACTGCGCTTCCATCACACACTGCGGACCACCATCAGTGGGGACGCGATCAACTTGCAAATCCTGCTACAATTTTACAGGAACAACAGTCAGGTACACACAATTTTTTTAAAAGAACTTGGCTTGAATCAAGCAGAGCTGAAATTTAAAGTTACAAACAAATGAAGAATACTCATATATATTGGTTTATTTGACTTCCAAAATTACACTGGGATCAAACTTTGTTGCGAAATTTCACTGAAAGGATGTAAAAGCTAAAATAGGTGACTGATGAAGTGCAGTGTATAAAGTATACAGAGCCTCTCCATTAATGGAAATACACAACATTATTATCACCGAAAAGATGTTCTTTTTGGTATAAGCTCTAACAGCCCCCTTTCGCCTTCTAACCTCCCCTTTTTTCCTGTGAAGATGCATGCAAACATAAAAGGAAAGGTCTGTTGTGTAACCATCGCCTATTGAGATTTCAGAAGAGACTGCGGCCATTGTCTCCCACTATTAACAGGAACACAATCATAGGAAGGTTTTCTACAAAGACCAAACCAAAGCCATGAGACGTAAATTTCACAACGCTTCTCTACATTGTATGTACCGTACATGTATCTTGCACCTTGACATCTTGCACCTTGACATCCTCCCCCCAATCGCCAAACAAACAGAAAGTAACAATGTTTACTCAAGGAAATTTTTATTTAAAATTGGACCAAACTTTCCCAATTTTGGGGGCTTTTGAGACCCCAATTCTAAAGCATCCACGAATAAGAAAACATGGAGCCATTGTTCAATTTGTTTTCTTAAATCTAAACCCAGCTGCTAATTGTTCTTATCTGATTGCTTAATAAAGTTAACACCTGAAAAGCCAAGAGTGTATAGACAATGCACATAATGGGTACGTTCAGACGTCCAAAAGTGCTAAGATAACCTTCCGTTGGAACGCAAAAATCCGGTACGCGAGAGTCAACTTGACCCACAGAATTGGGCTAAACTAGTCCTTAAAAAAAGGGGACTAGCGCAGACTAGTCCAGGTTTTAAGACCAACCCCCCCCCCTGCTGCGAGGCCAAATAAACCATCGTTGGAACGCAACTGACCTCCAACTTCCGGTCTATTTTACTCCATGTGACCGTGCCAGAAAAGGTGACGTCATCCTAATGTTTATCAACCAATCGATCACATGCATGCAAGCATGTACATTCGCGTCCTTTTTACATTGTACCATGCAAGTGGTTTAGCCTTGGTGGTACATGTACATTGTTCGCTCGTCGCCCTTTTTCAGTAATCGGTGTAGTTTATTTCTTTCTTTTTTCATCACCATTTCCCAATTTGTTTGTACGATGGCCTCTCAGCCGTCTCAACAAGCACTTCAGCGAGGGTCCAACTGGCAGGGCCGTGAGGTTTCTGCATTAACCCTAACCCCTATTAGGGTCTCTCCTTAAAGCCTGCCATATGCAACAAAATGCAACAAGTGATTTTGTTGCATTGTGCAGGCATTTTATTTGTGTTAGGACTGAGCAATGGTGTTTGCCCTGCTTAATGCAACAGTATGCACATAAGTGTAATATTTAACTGTTATTATACAGTCTTTTGAATATGATTTGAATTATGATTCTTACCTAATATTACATCATACTTCTCAATACTTCTCCCGTAAAAAACATTTTGAAATACCCATTATAAGTTGTTCAGATACAATAGAAGCACCCAAAACATATATGAAGTCACTTCACTGCTGAATGTAACAAATTCAGTCAAAGAATGACATCTGAATTGACTGCCAAATGCAACCGATCACAACAACTTTTACCATTTGGTGCATATTGTTGCATTTACCATGGTTAGTGTTAATCAATATTTGGGGTGACGAGGAGCATATAGGTAAAAAAAGCACAAAGTACACATGCGCAATGTGATGAACCGGAACCAGTAGTCTAAAAGGGCCAACGATGCATGACCTAATAATCAACCTCGTGGGTCAGTTTAGTCCGCCGGACAGAAAAAAATTATCGTGTGAACGCAAGCACAGTTTGGATTAAGTCATTTTTATCTTGTGGACACCCATGGTGCTCGGATTAAGGGTTAGTTTAACTCCTCGCCTGAACGTACCCAATGGTTTGTTCATTGGACCACAATAGAGCTGTACTATGTATACTAATTTCAATGGTATTGCATGAAACAAAGAGGGGTAATGTCTCCTTTAAATATGCCCATCTCTGCCCATACAACTGACCAAACAATGAGCTCACAACTGCAAAACTCCATGACTTTCCCATGCTTTACCCAAAATATCTATAAAACGTCACAAATCACAAAAATTCAGAATGTCAAAAGTTATCACTCTTTCTTGCTACTTAAAAATTAATTCCATGAATTTGACTTCAATTTTTTAGGTCGAGGACACTTTTTGGTGGAATTGCCCATATGCATACCAGCAGTACAAACACACTTGTGACACCAAGTCCTCCATTTCATCTATTCATGCCACTTTTTTAGCTCAAAAATTCACTCTTTTCATAATCTCTTAAATTCCACAAGTATCATTTAACAAATCTATAATAACTTGCTGTAAAAAATTAGTTTAGTCACTTTGTAAAGCTCTAAGTATAACAGTCAGAAATAATAAGTTCAAAACTTGATTTTAAAAAAGTCAAACTTTATCTGCAGTGTCAGGGCAGGCAGCGGCCTCAAACCCGCTGTTACTACGCAAATCCAAAAACAGAAGTAAACGTGTAGTTTGTGACAGCTTACTTATAATTAGTTAAAGCTTCATTGACAATTAACAAAATGTATTGTATTAAATGTTTAAAAAAAGTTTTTAAATGAAAGTCTGATTGCCCTATTTTCACAACCATAATATTCATGAACTACATGTTGGAACACCACATTATGCAAATAAAATGGCTTTGTTCCAACAACTTGGATCTATGCAAAAGAAGTACAAAGTACAAAGTATAGAGTTTGTTTGACCTTGCTGCTGTTGCATGATGGAAATAAATACATTGTAACAATATTTATTGTAAGAGGGGAGCCACACATCCCTTACGTATGTATCATTTGGAGAGTTATTTATTCCCAACTTATTTCAACAAAAAATATCAAATGGTGTTGTTAAGCTTAATTGCTGCTATTTGTGACCGACTCTGCAAAAATGGCCCTTTTGTCCCAAAACATCATTTTGGAGTTAGATACATGGATGGAAAGGTCTTTCTCTCAGCTTTAATTTCATGTATTTTAGAAGTCTGTAGCATTTGCGATCCAGAGTTATACTCTAATTAGCATATAAATACTTGCCATTTTTGTCAATGTAGGTTATGGAGAAAAACAGCCTATAAAACTTTACTGTGTATTTTAAAGTACTTTAATACCAAGTTCTTGTGAAACGAGTATGTTCCCGTTAGACTGTTCGTCTGAAAATTTCACCAAGTGTTTGTTATGACTTTTAAAGTACAACATATTTTGCATTTCATTTAATGCACTATATCGCTGTTTGTTTTAAATTAATATGCTAATTTGCATACTGTGCTATTTTTTTTCATTTTTTTGCCAATTTTAAAATAGAAAACACACACTTGAGAATTATTTTGAAGAGTTTAGACCTTTTTTGGTGAATTTAGCCTTGGCAGACTAAATATATAAGATTTTGAGCTTTTTGTTCTAAAAAAAAATGCATGTAATGTATAGAATTTTAAAAAACTTTATTTTGATAAGTGTCATAAAGGTACACTGTAAAACATTTAATATCTATTACTTTCATAAACGCCAAATTGTAACAATTTATAAACGTTTTGACGTTGATTGTAAACTCAGTAATGTGTATGTGTTAAACATGTACACGTTTAATAACTGAACACAGCAACTCACGTTTAATTTCAGAACGCAAACACGTTTAGTCGATTAAAAACATCTAAATGTTTTACAATTAAATACTTTAACATATTTATTATTTGTTGTTAAACACCACAACATGTTTAATACCTAAACATACACACTGTTTATCAAAATGTTTAGATGTTTCTTTATAAACACTTTGACGTGTTTACAAGCCTGTAACAATTTTTAAACACACAGACGTGTTTTAAATTGTGCAAGTGTTTAGCTCTTAACCCTCTCAGTCCCGCACCCGGGATATCCCGGTTTACGTAGCGCGCCCTCAGATCCCGCTCCCGGGATATCTCGGGTTGCGCGGTCGCCGCACAATAACTGCTATCACGCTCGCACCAAATGCACTATGAAAACAAAAAGACAGCACCAACTACACGATGAAATTCGCCCTCTGTTGGTATAGTTCAGAGAGGTATAACAGACTGCATCCGGGACTTTTTACACTTTCCGTTCCATGGTTGAGTCTGCGAGAAGTCCAAATCGAAAAAAAATTGACGTAAAGATTTTCTTCAAAATGTAGCTCGTTTTCCCACTGTGATTTCCTTTCTTGACTACTGGTGACTTAGCAAATACTATACTATTAATTCAGGTGTGTATATTTAATAATTAATCAGAAAAATGTGTTGGTTTTGATTGGTTTTTGGAAGTATTTTCTATCGTTTGCGGAACTGTACACACATAACGAGTTTGCATTTCCACACATGTGTCACGAACGATGCACGACATAGCCGTGTGGCCCTCTGTTTTTTTGCTATTTTTGTTTCCAAATTTTCGCAGATTGTTTGGCCTTAAAAATGTCCACAGTATTGCAGATGTCTTTAGAAATGTCCATACCACATATGGATAGATTTTCTGGCAGTTGATCATAGCTAAAACCATTTAATAACTTCGTCAAAGTTTGAGTAGTTCATCTGACAAAAGTAAACAAAGTTTCAAGAAGGCGGCCGCCATGAGCATATGCGTACGTGGCTAGAGATCATGAACAACAACTCAAAGGAAAACCGTTTTAGCTACGGAATTTATCGACACATCAAGCTACAATAATGCAATAAAACTTGTATTGCATGTAAACTATTATTTTTTGTATTATATCGAAACTAACTGAAAAACAGAAGCCAAAATGACAAAAATTTTAAAGCATTATGATTTATATTTTGTTTACAACTTCCGTTTTCACAGAAAGTTAAAGGTCAATGAGGTCACAGAGGTCAACTAAACCTATCCAGAAATAAAGACAATTACCCGATAAACATTATCCCAAAATATTGTAAAGTATGCGGGATATGGGGGTTAGCTGTGTACAAAGTATATGGGACTGAAAGGGTTAAATTTTGAATCCACCATTGTAATTCAAGCACAGCCTCAAATGGAAGGACCATTTTAGCGCGAAAATTCCCACCATGTTTCCTTAGTGTTTCATCATTTGCTATTTCCAGATTTCTGTAGTACAGCGGGCCAAGTGGCACCGCAGGGAAACTTGAGACTAATCTGCTGATTACTTGTGCTACCAATAAAATGGTGGGATTGGTTTGATTGGCAAGATGGCAACACGCCTTTATAATCACAGACACCTTATAGTCCGGTAAGCGTACAGTCATATCTACTGTATTAATCACAAAACCCAGAAATTCTACAATTTGAGTGGGATTACGGTGCGATTTTGTCTCATTGATGACAAACCCAAGATCAGTCATAAGTGCACATCTTGCATGAGCATTCTTTGTGCATTCAATCATAGTGTCTCCGATAAGTAGAGAATCATCGATATAATTGGCTGACATGTGACCAATATTACGTAAAGTCGCAATGGCTGGTTTCATTACTTTAGTGAAAATACGCGGTGCGCTAGTAAGTCCAAAACACAAACAGGTAAACTGCCACAATTTGTCTCGCCATTGAAATCTCAGGAACTTCTGATGTTCAATGGCCATTGGAATTGTAAAATATGCATCTTTGAGGTCTATTGATGCTAGAAAACAGTTGGGACGAATAAGAGTCAGTGCAAATTCGAGTGTCTCCATTTTAAAATGGTGATAGGTGACAAATTTGTTTAAATGTTTCAAATTGATGATGGGCCGCATAGATCCATCCTTCTTCGGTGTTAGAAAAATATTCAAAATAAACTGCCCATGACAAGGTCGTGCTTCAACAATAGCACCCTTAGTGCATAAAGAATCTATTTCTTTATCTATCATTTGAGCCTCAGTTTCTGAAAACGTTATCAGAGTTGGGGCAGTATATTGGATTGGCATTCTTTTGAATTCAATATGGCAATGCGCCACTGTGTCAAGAACCCATTTATCAGATGTGATATTGGTCCAGGCTGAGATAAATTGTTTCAATCTTCCCGCTATAGGGGTAAATGGTTGAATTGTGTACTTACTCACATTGGAAGTAGTACTCATCGAGTCTAGTCATGCTGTTGAAGATTTTGAGCCCGAGCTTCCTGCAGCATCATGCCGTGCCTGGCTCTGAGTAGTCTGGCCGCCATATCTGTTTGCCTGCTGGTGGTAGGAGTACGGGCGAGTTGCCGACCCACGGCCGCCTCTGTAATAGGGCACTCGCAGCCGGCGATTGTAGGCCCCTCTCCCATACGAGGGCTTGTAGCTATAATGCCAATCACCTGGAGGGCGTGGTTTCTTGTACTGGTTAGCGTTCTCGGTCTGCAGTTGAACTTTAGAGCCAATCTTGTTGGAATCTTGGATACTTTTGCACGATGTTGCCAGATCGTCCCCAAACAGCAAACTTGTGCATGGGACTTGTGAGGAGCAAAGAGGGGTAAATCTTGTACTTAGATCTGGGCGAATTGGGTCTCGTCTGCGCAGATTCAACAAAGAATTGCCATTGCCTGAAATAGCTATGGCATCAATGAGCTCACAGATAAGCTTCGCAGAGTCAATGCCGGCTTCTGCCTTAATGTTACGAGCTTTAAGAAGCTCGTCGGCTACCATAGAAATAGCTATGGACCCATGAACAAAAGCATTCGGGTACAAGACCAACATCATAAAAACCATCATTGCGCTGTGTATGTAAAGCGTGACCTATACGCGTAGCATGCACCAGAGATACACTGGCGATAATGCGCAGGGAGGGCTCTTATATAGCATAGGGTCATAATCACTTTGCTGTGTTATGCTTTAAACGCAAGGTATGTTCCTACCAGAGAATGCAATCTCACGTGTTTCCGATTGGAGATAATTGTGAGGTAAAATTGGACACGTTCCAATTTGTACGGCTGTCACGACGCGTCGGGATCACGCGAAATTGTGTCATCTCCCCCATCCCCCCACACTTAGCACAGTTCAAATTTTATTGCAGACAGAAATGTTCCAGATTTTTGTTAGTTTAGCTATTATGGTTAAGCTATACAGGGTCAGAGCTTAAGACTGTAGACTGGAGATTAGAATCCTTGTAACTTGAAGCTTCTTTTCAAGAACAGCGACAACCATTGTGTAACATGTTTATGCGTTAACAATGTGTTTAGTTTATAGTCACGTGGATGTTCATTTTCAGCTTTGTTTTATGCAAAAGTTAAACAAAGTGTTTAGCTGCTGAATGTAACATGATCATCATGCATTTTCAAAGCGATTTAAACGTGTCATGTTCAGTTGCTCCTGATATAAAAAGTTTAGAAACGATTGTGTTCATCACGTGTACAAACTGAACACATGCGATAAATGCACCAAATTATATTATTGTATGTTTAGTTTAGTTTTAAAACGCATGTCTCGTGTATAAACTAAACACATGTGTATAGAACGCACCATTTGTGTTTTATTATTTTGTTTAGTTAAAAAACGCATGTGTTTATCATGTGTATTATAAACTAAACAAGCAGTGTTTAGACGACAAACGCACCAAGTTTGTATCATGTTATTATATTTATAGTTTAAAAATGTTTGTGTTTATTTTGTAAAACTAAACACTGTGTTTAGTTGATATACTTGATAAACACATGCGTTTTTATTATTTTGCATGTGTTTATCAAATGAATAAACTATAACCACATTGTGTTTAAAAGATAAAGGCGCCAATTGTATTGTTGGTAAATGTTTAGTTTAAAAATGCTTGTTCTGTATTTTCATCTTGTGTTATAAACTAAGTGTTTAGACGATAAACGCACCATTTGTATTTTATTATTTTGCATATGTTTATCACATGTATAAACTTAACACATTGTGTTTAGGAGATAAACACACCATTTGTATTGTATTATAATTATATGTTTACTTCAAAACGCATGTGTTTATCATGATGAATAAACTAAACACACTTTGTTTAGTAAACGCACCAAATTATGTTATAATATGTTAGTTTAAAAATGCACGCGTAAAACTAAACACACTGTTTAAGAAACCAACCTTTTGTGTTTTTTCATTTAGTTTAGTTTAAAACCGCATGTGTTTATCACGTGTATAAAAAATACACACATTGTGTTCAGTTTATACACATGATAAACACATGCATTTTTTTTGCATGTGTTTATCATATGTATAAACTAAAAACACATTGTGTTTAGAAGATAAACGCGCCATTTGTATTGTATTGGTAAATGTTTAGTTTTAAAACACATTAGTTTTATTTCCATGGTGTGTTATAAACTAAGTTTCAGATGATAAACGCACCATTTGTAAAAAAAAATTGCGCCATTTGTATTGTATTATAATTATATGTTTAGTTTAAAACGCATGTGTTTATAATGGTGAACAAACTAAACACACTTTGTTTTTAAGGCACCAAATTTTGTTATGATATGTTTAGTTTAAAAATGCACGTGTAAAACTAAACACACTGTGTTTAAGAACACACCATTTTTTAAAGTTTAAAATCGCATGTGTTTATCGCGTGTATAAAAAATACACACGTGTTTATATGATAAACACAACAAATTTGTACTAAGTTATATGTTTTGTTTAAAAAAGCAAATGTTTATCTTGTGTGTAACTAAACACATTGTGTTTAGATGATAAACGCACATTTGTTTATTACGTGTGTATACAACTAAACACAATGTGTTTAGACGATAATCGCGCCATTTATGTTGAATTTTTGTATGTTTATTTTAAAATTGCATGTGTTTATCTTGTGTAAACTAAACACATTGTGTTTAGATGATTAACGCACCATTTGTGTTGTACTTCTATGATGTGTTAAGTTTGAAAACGTGTCATGTGTTTATCACGTGTAGTAACTAAACACATTGCGTTTATAAGAGATATATTATAAGACCCACCTCACTTTGTTAAACATTTTGCTTTGCTTATACACTCGGTGTTTAAATGATAAAGGCGTCATTTGTAGTTTAGTTATCACGTGTTTAGATTAAAACTCGTCATGTGTTTCAGTCCTTCTGATTTGAGGCGTGCGATCGCACCCGAATGCCATCGCACGCCTAAAAGCTTACTCAGGCGTGCGAAAAATCACACGCCTAATCCCTCTATAGCGCACGCCTTGGCATACATTTCCAGCGTTATCATACTTTATAACTTGTAAAATAA
>JAMKCF010000294.1:0-33242 GCA_023634235.1 Pisaster brevispinus | reverse complement strand
CTTCCACTCCTCACTTTCACACTATTTGAAGCTGCGCCTCAAAGTGTTTAAAGTCTCTGTTATTAGTTTTTGGTTCCACATATATTTTAATTTGTGTCTAAGCCATGGATTGGTCTCCACGCAAATACTGAATAATTTATGTATTCTAAATTTACCCGTTTCCCACCAATTAAGAAGACAATTCTAATTGGGGTGTTTTCCACAGAAGAGCTCAGAAGGTCCTAATTCTAAAATTAAAATCACTGTTAATCAGAAGGTCATTATTACTAATCCACCTCTCTTGAAACTTACGAGAGGAGAGCTGATTCTAATGCAAATAACATGACCGCGTAAACAATAGTACGGGTTGTTTGAAACACCCACCCACAATTATAAGCATACTGGAAGATACGCAATTAATGGTAACTTTGTGAACATGAGAAAACTATCTTTTTAAAAATCCTACTCTGATGTATTTTTTACTTTACTTATTATTTTTTTTCTATAAAAAGCTATCGCTAGTCCACTCAGGTAGCAAGTGCAAGATTGATTCGGTGAAGATATGAAACAGCAAGCTCATTATACCTTCGTAGAAAAAAACCCTGCTCAAATCGCAGGTCAAAGAGTTGTCGGAACATAATACCGTAACCAGGGATAGACCACAACCGGAAGAGCACTCGGTCGTTTCAGATTAACCCGATACAAAATCAGATTTCGGGCATATGAATCACGGACTTTGATTAAGTTGGAAGCGCCGTAATTGACACCGCACGCAAGTGCGTGCGCATCTGTTCGGACTCACGCACGTGTGCGTCAACACTGGCCTCAGCTAATGGAACCGGCGATCAGTAGCGGCCGGGTAACACGTGATTGCAGGTTTTGCGCAGTGCAAGTTGCTTTACGTCGAGTGACGTCACCTTGTATAGTTTTTCGGTGGAAAGGAAGGGCATGAGGTGGGGGTGGGTGTCTTGTCTACGTAATGCCGGGGGGGGCACAAGTGGTATTGGACATCACCAAACGCATACGCATGTCATCATAACGGCACATAGCCGGTATCAGAAAGACATAAATCCCTGTCATTGTGCAGGCAGTTGATGGCACTTCCGTTGCCACTAGCAACGGGAACAAATGATCAAGCTCTAAGACATGGTCGTCTGATTAATTTCTCCTTGCTTTCAAGACGGACACGAATACATGTCTTATGTCTCCAAAAAGAGGGGAGGAGACGAGGGAAATAGTTTTGTTTCCCAGCTCCCAAACAGACAGTACCACGACAATCTTAAGTTAGGTGTCACAGTTATACTCAAATTACAGCAATCTGTTCCACTAATTTTGAAATGGTCAGTTGACTGCTTAATGAGGACAGTCTTTTAAGTCAAGTGTTATCCATGAAGTATTTTGACTGTCCTACTTCTTTTTAATAGTAGCTCGTCGTCATATAACCTAAATTGTGTGTGAGTCTCCCCACAAAAATACCCAGCCACTCGCGAGACTTCATGGTATTTATGGTGTGAACAAATTACTTTGAAGATTGTGGAGAAGCGTGCTCTATCATCCATATAGGACTCCAATTTTAAATTGTAAAGCGTTGCTGCGTATTACAAAAAAGAAGAAGAAGAAGAAGAAAAAATGACACTTGACACGTGTGCCAAAAATCAACATACAAGGATCTGTGCCCTTACACATGCCAACTTACGGGGTATTTTTAACAATGGAACAATGGACCCCCACAAGGTAATTTCAATAGGAACAATTGGGCACCACAAGGGAACTCTTTAGAAAAGGGAATAATAGAACAACAATAGCAGTACCACACAAACCGGATCCGTAAGGTTGTGTGGGTGAGTTTGTTTTCACATTCAAACCGGGGACCTATAACAAAAGAGGACAATAGGGTCCCCGGTTGGGTAAAGGTCCCCAGTTAGAAATTGTGTACAAAACCAATGGGAGCTGTTGCCAAAAAGTTAGAGTCCAAACAAAAGAGGGACAATAGGAGGTCCCCGATTGGAGGTGTTTACACACTTGTGTGTGTGTGTGTACGGTATATTAAATGATATTTAGAAATATATCCGTCTGAAAATAAGTTATTAAAGTAGTGGTTTGACTAGCTGTGGAAAAAACCCACGAATAAATAGGACTATGAATAAGAAAACAAATAATAATCAAGACAAAATACGTTCCGTTCTTTATGTTGTTTTTTGCTCAAACGGGATAACCTAATTTGACTAGATTTGCAACGGTTAGATGGATTGTTTGTATTGACAACCAGAAAATGAAATGTCCTTTATTCATACACAAATGCTGCTTACCTTTAGTGTGTAGATGAAGATATTCCATGAACTTGACCTCTTTCCAATATATTATAAGTTTTGTTTTTTAACCCATCAGTCAAAATCTGTGGAAACAGATTTGGAAGAAAGTTAATTTCCCCCAAGTGCCGTAATTTGCTTTTTATTAGGCTGATTTTTAACAATTACGTCCCGAAAATCCTTAAGAGTTGCCGCCAATTGGTCTAAGACGCTGGAGGGGATTTGACCGTGCACTTGCATCAACGCAAGAGGTATAAAAAAATCCAACAGAAAAAAAATAGACAGCGATTCTTTGGTTAATGTAGCTATTCAATCGGTAAATACACGTCAAACGAGAATGCGCAAAAATAAATAAAGCACACACATCAAAAAGTTCTTCTCATTCACGCGAGGTTTAGGGCTCAGTCACACAAGGCACTTTTTTACAGGAAACTTGGGGTATAGCTATACAGTGCAACAGGCTAAAAAAACTTTTCAGTTGCAGTTGTTTTTCAAGTTACAGCTGTTTTTTTCAAGAAGGTTATGAGAAAATTAGACGTGAAAATCTATCTCTTCCTTTTCCTGGAGGTTGCCTGGAACTGGTTGCCTGTACATCATTATGAGCAGCCCCTAAGTTTACCCCAAAACCTAAAAGTAGACTTAACCCAAATGTAGCGCCATATTTTACCCAGACCTAAATTGGGTAAAACGGGCAACATTTAGGCACAGTGATGTGTTTACATACGTCTGGGATACATTTTAATATGGGCTTAGGGTATGGGCTTCTTGTAGGAGTGTAATACATTGAGTGAGGTTAAGGGTATGGGCTACATTTATAGGTCCATGCTATTATCAGGTACAGGTATCAGGTAGGTTCTATATTTAGGTCTGGGAACGTAGGGTCTACGTTTTGGTATGGGATTCATTTTAGGGTACTGGGTAGGGGCTACAATGAGGTCTGGGCCGTGCTCTCGTGTTACATGTCCCATTGAGTCAGCAAATTTAGTTTCTATGAGCGTAATCGAACTTATTTCGGGTGGCTGTGATCGTTTCTCGTGAGTCAAACATCACCCAAGTTGATACACTTACAAAACATTTCTAGTGTCATTAAGAAATCGGCAGTTTTTCTGTAGGAAAAACCCTGGTGTTGTAATGATAGTGATACATAAATTGTTTTTGTTTAATACTAGCTATTTTTTGTTAACAAACTAAATTCAGGGATCGATTCATCAATGACAAAGCTAGCGCGGTCGCCGGTTGCGGGAAAGAAAAACAGTTTTGGGAACATTTTTTGGAAGTCCTTGTCTACCATTTGAACAGCTGCTTCAAAATTAATAGCACTTCCGATCAGTAATTGCAGTCATAGAAGAGAACCAAAACAGCAATTTAAAGGGAACGGCAAACTAGGTCAGTAATCATTTGGGTGAAGAGAATACACTCTAAAACATGAGTATTAATACTGAGATAAGTGGTTCAGTAGAGCGGAACCCCCCCCCCAAAAAAAAAAAAAAAAAAAACACCTCTTATTCCGTAAACTGTAACGATGGACGGATTCAGAGACCTTAACATCGTAACAGTTGTAAACATTCGGGTTACTTTATTGTTGTTTGTTTGTTTGTTTTTGTTGGGGTGTTTGTTTGTTTTTTGTTTGTTGGGGTGTTGGGGGTGTTTCTTTGTCTGTTTGTTGGGGTGTTTGTTTGTTTGTTTGTTGGGGTGTTGGAGTGTTTGTTTGTGTGTTTGTTTGTTTTTGTTTTTTTGGGGGGTTTTGGGGCGTTTGTTTGTTTGTTGGGGTGTTGGGGTGTTTGTTTTTGCTTGTTTGCTTGTTTGTTTATTTTTTTTGGGGGTGCTGGGGCGTCTGTTTGGGTGCTATAAGCTTTGTCATCTTTACGTGGGTTTAGGAATTTGGACACTATAACAAATATCACCGCAACATTTATTATATCAGGTTGTGTTTAGTTCATTTCCTTATTTACTGGTAGTAAAACAAATAATAATAATACAAATAACACAATACCAAACAACACACAATCCTGCAGAGTATTTGAGTTTCTATTCCTGGTTTGTCTTTGGAGCAGCATTACAAACAGCTCGGTGAAAACGAGACGGGGGAAGAAGAAGCATGAATCGGGTAAATCAGTAGTGACCTTTTAGGTTTTCGTTAATGGAACGTCGGGATGGGGGGTGTCAAGAAACCCGTAGCTACATTAGATATAAAGGACAAACAAACACAAACTACAGCTCGATAAATATTAGTCAGTGTTCAATGTCACGAAGTCAACGATTTCCTTTTCTCCTTCTCTCAAGGAAGGCACAAAGATCTGGTGAGAGCCATTTTATTTATTTATTTATATAAAAATTAAAACTAAAACTAAATGGATTTCTTGTAGGCCTATCTGAAGAATGAGTATACGTGACGATATTCATCGACAAATAATTATTTATTTATTTTGCTATCACTAATTCTGAGAACTCGATTTGGGGCTTTCTCTCATCAACAATCAAAATTCTCATGAACATATAATTGAATTAAATCATATGTAACTTGTAAAGAGGTATTCTTAAATAAAACAAACATTCGGGGGTCGACGTTTCGAGAACAGAAGAATGATAACAAGGATAGAAAATAAACTAAACATATGAAAAAAAGTACACCCCAAAAGAAAAACACGAGACATTGACGTTTATGAACATTGAGGGCGTTTCGTCTCCCGCTTGGGTAGAGCTTTTCATAAAGAAACTTGCGTCAACTGCTACTGATGCAAGACAATGGCCGCCATTTCGTGTCTGTTTTGAATGTACTTTCTCAGTAGATCTGGGCCCAATCTCATAAAGCTGACAGGCTGAACATTAAGCATGAAATGAGTGGGGTACCAGTCGCGGTAAAATACTGTAAAATGTATGATATTTTGAGTGCCAAGCCTATTTCTGTTAAGAAAGTTTTCGTGCTCACAGGCTATTTTGAATTGGGCCAGATATTCGGCATGGTGTAACACCCCCGCCCCCTCCCACTGGGCCTTCATTGTGTTCTGGGAATCTCATGAATTCTTTAGAGGATTATTATTATTTGTTTTATTACATTTGTTTTGTTTTAATTCTATTAATTTATTAAGTATACTTTTTTTTGTTATTTATACTTTTTTTGAGTGGGGGGGGGACTTCTAGAGGAAGACAAGAGGACAACAGTGTGTTAGTGTATGTGGGGAGGGGGGAGCACCCTCCGCCACATATCGAGCATGGTAGTAAGCGGTGCCCAAACAAGGGTTGACTGCGCACCTCGTACATACACCTTTACAATAATATCTATCAACAAACACATAACAAAATCGTCGGGCATGTGGCTCGAGATGGAGGTAGTTTTAACCATCCCAGTACTCCGCTGGGTCTGACTTAAATTTATCAGTTACAATGAGAAGAACACGGATCTTCCAGGAACTTTATACCAACCTCTTTACTTTGTGATGCCTTCTATGTCTTTACTCGATAAGATAAAAAAAAAAAAAAAAAAAAACCCATCTTTTAGCAAACAGCCGTAGGGGTCAATTGCAGTGTGATGAATCGGTAAAATCGTCATATTTGGGTGTTCAAGTTCAATTTTGCTTGTGTGTCCCCGAGTGCTGGAATGGGAGATAAATTGATTAGTTACACTACCCGTATAGTCCCAGCAGCATACACTAATCTTTCAGGCATCCGTAAAATGGCTCTCCCCCGAAACGCGTTGGTCATTTCGATTACAGCAAAATCCTTGCTCAAAAGTAAAAAGTAAAAAAAACCAAAAAACAAAAAAACCTTCTAGCAAGACAATCTATCTTTGTTCTTTTGTTTTAATTCACTAATGCAATTTTCAAGGTTGGCCGAAAGGTCAATTTATTGGAAGCTATATAGGATATAAATGAGATTACTTAACCACAAAAACAAACAGTGTATTACTCACTTAAGCACACAGACTAAAGCATTATGTACTTAACTCAACACAAAGAACGGATCGCCTTATTCGATGGGTTTCATGGAAATTATGATTTCACGTAGCGAGTTTAAGAACTGCTGTTTATCATATTTGTTTCAAAAAAAATCGTATGAAGCCAGTTATGTTTAATCTACAGGATCTGATTACCACCCAATCCGATTTCCACACACATCTGGTATATTTATATATATATATATTTGTTTTTAAATATTTTTTTTATATTATGTTTTTTGTCTGTTGTTTGTTGTGTTGTTTTTCTTTTTCTTTCGCTCACTCTGAAATAAAGGTTATTTCTTAGACCATGTTTTCCTCAACTCCACAAGAGAAAAATGTTTGTTAATACCCACACACCAAATAATGGGTAAAAACAAATAATATTATTTATTCCCTATGCAAACTTAAGATTTATATTAAATAATTTGTTGTATGATGTTATGCTCATGAAACGCGTACTGTGTGCTGATGCCTGTGGTGTATGTTGCATCAGTACGTCAAAACTACACGTCAATCTGTCATGATGACATTTATGTTATCACAACTAGCACCATACAGCTTCTTTTAGAGAGAAACAACAAAAACATCAAAGCATACATTTTCCTCCCTACTTTTTCACCCTTCAATCGGAGTTTGAGTCTACCAGTACCAATTAATACCTGCCTTAGTAGTACAATAAGCATATAAACAAATGTACCTCGATTTACGTTCAGTTTGTTAAAAGACAAACTGTTAGACTATATTAAATAGTTTGCGGAGATTGGTAAAAAAGATGAGTGTTTACTTTGGGTGGTGGATAAGAAGAGACCCGAACAAAATGTAAGCGATAGTTGGCCTGTACTTTCTCCCTTGCAACAGAAATTCAATAGCTCAGCTCACCACTGATCCATCTTGAATCCTGCCCTTTACACACTCGGCTATTAACGCTGAAAAGAGCAGGGGAAAATACCATAAAAAAAGTTAAATTCCTTTGTCAATACACTGATGCGGTTATGCAAATACCCACCCGGATCCAAGCATCACGAAATGAATATGTGGAACTATATACAGTAGTCTATTAGCAAAAAGCAATCGGGCATTATGTGTTCAGCACACGCTGGAATCTAAATAGGGCTACGAGGGGGGTGGGGTGGGGGTGGGGGGGGGGGGTAGTTGCGCATTAAGGACCCGTTTCAAATCATTGGTGATTTTCTTCTTCTCTCAAATTAGAAATTGAATCAGAGAGAAATTGAATGGAAAAAAAGGTCCTCCAAAGGTCAGTTGGAAAGGTGAAGGGGATTACATTTAGAAGAAGGGTTTCTTGTAAAACATAACACAAAAACAAAATGCTGCTTTGAGCCATTATGGTAATGTCAGCCCAATAGACCAGACCCACCTCCCGTCTGCTGGTGGTAAATTCTCATTATTATATGTGAGGTTATTATGATACATTATTGTGTGTTTGAAAGAGTACTTTCTATAAAGAGTTTCCATCCTCCATTTGCCATGTCTTCATTTCCTCGTCGGTCTCGAGTTCCTAAAAAACAAAAAAAACAATGGCCAACGGTTTTTAGCGGAAGACATATTGTGCATGTTCATAATAATGCGTACTTAATTCGATCGCTGCTAACTAAAATCAACGATGACTTTGAGGTCATCAGACGCTGTTTTCTCGATCTCTTTGGGTACGGATTGGTATTTTTATGAAGATTATAGTAAATGAGGTCTCAGACTTTAGGCTGCACGGCCGGATTTTTTTGCCAAAAGAATCTATACATGTATATGTTATATATATAAAATTAGTAGGGGAGATGGCCTTAGCTTTCGATCCAAACCGAACCTTCGTCAGAGGCATAAACAAACACAAACATATCCATTTATAGCAAAAAGAGGAGCAAAGGATTAAGGGAGAGTATCCAGAAAAAAGCGGGAAAATATAGCCAATCAGAGTTGTAAATTTACTGGCTAAGAGCCAATAAGAGTGAAGATGTGAGGACAAAGGATGGTCAGTGTGAAAGGCTGGATCACTGGACCATAAAGGTGGTACCGCATTGTAGGCATTACAATGCGGGAAGCATGAAGGGTAGGATTAGAGAACAAGCCACATAAGAAAATGCAACTAACAATAGGAGGCAAGATCAAAGTAATTATAGAATAAAAAGAATCAGTTAAAATAGTTTAAACTAGGTAAGAGGAACCTGCAGAGTGAGCAGGTTATTAAATCCTTTGTAAAGGGAATAGGTAATTGACAGGTTAACTCCAAAACTTCTTGAGAGAGAAAAAAAAGGGCAGCCCTTTGGTTGTAAATTTACAAACAATGAGGTGGCTAAGAACCAATCAGAGTAAAGAGGTGACGACAAAGGATGGTCAGCGTGAAAGGCTGGATCACTGGACCATGAAGGTGGTGCCGTGTTGTAGGCATTGCAATGCGGGAAGCATGAAAGGGTATATTATGTATATATAATTTTTTTAGGGATTGAATTTTAGCAGATGGTGCTGTTTCAAAACATTCGCACACGCCACGGCCACACAAAATTCGATAAAAAGCCCTATTTTGTAAAATGGTGTAAAATTACGTGAAGGTGATCTTTGAAGATTCAATTTTTTTTTCGACATACCTTATTGATTCTCGATAGACAGGAGCATCTCGGACGAAATAATTTCGCAAGATGCTTACTACCATTACCATCTTTACATTAAGTAGGCACTCGGGGGATTTTTATTTATTTATTTATTTATTTATTTTTTCTTGGGGGGGGGGTGGTTCATTTTCAAAGTATTTTGAAGAGATGCTATGTGAGAAGATATAGCAGTCAGTGATGAGCGAGATGTGACGCCTACCACCGCTCCACTCCCCCTCTCCTCCCCTCACCATCCTACCAACCCACGTGCTACACCTGCGCAACTTCTGCGAATCGATGTCTACCTGCACCTCGCCCACTCGCTCTGATTTGAGGGAGCTTTCTCAGATTTGTTCTTCCATGTTTTGTCAAAAGAATTAATACGCAAAACGAATGTTGCAAATTGATACGTCGAGGTTTAATGCGGAATGCTATGTCAACACAACCCACATGTACATTTCAAACTAATATATATATATATATATGTATACAAATTATCAAAAACTTCTCTAAATACGGGCAAATTTATCTATTACACTTAGTGATAACTGTATTCAAAACGCACATCAAACATTTTACAAAACCAACCACACACAACAAGCAAACAACAAAACAAACAAGCTGATTTTAAGATCGAGGACTTCAAGTGCTAATTCATAAAGCTGAACATGATTGTTGTTGCTATATAGCGAGCAATTATTATTAGGCCTATTACTTCTTTATAAGAAGAAAACAGTTTTTACAAAATATTGTATACATATTTTTACTTTCTTAATTTCTTTCTTAATAACCGGGAGTTGAACTTATCTGTACATATTTGTACCAGATCTCTTGTTTTTCAATGATCCATCGCGGCCGACCACGATGAGACTGAGGTGGACGACTCAAAAGCAGGCATAATGTTACACGCTAATGTCCACTAAAACGCCAAACAATGTTTGTCCGACAGAGTGGGTCAGCCATGATGGTTTGTCCGACACAGTGGGTTAGTCATGTTGGTTTGTCGGACACAGTGGGTCAGCCATGTTGGTTTGTCGGACACAGTGGGTCAGCCATGTTGGTTTGTCGGACACAGTGGGTCAGCCATGTTTGTTTGTTGAACACAGTGGGTCAGCCATGTTGGTTTGTTGAACACAGTTGGTCAGCCATGTTGGTTTGTTGAACAAAGTTGGTCAGCCATGTTGGTTTGTCGGACACAGTGGGTCAGCCATGTTGGTTTGTCGGACACAGTGGGTGAGCCATTTTGGTTTGTTGAACACAGTGGGTCAGCCATGTTGGTTTGTTGAAAACACTGGGGCAGCCATGTTGGTTTGTCGGACACAGTGGGTCAGCCATGTTGGTTTGTTGAACACAGTGGGTCAGCCATGTTGGTTTGTTGAACACAGTGGGTCAGCCATGATGGTCTGTCAGACACAGTGGTACTGCTATGGTGGTTTACCGGACAAAAAAAAGGGACTGACATAATGATTTGTCGGACAAAATTGTATTGGCATTAATTTATAGATGTATTGTCAGTACATTAGTGATTTTAATTTAATGTTTATTTTATTTGGGGGTGGGGGGGACCACACGGGAAAAACGAGTTGTGATTTCATCGAACATTCTACGACTAAATTTGCAAATTATGCCTTTCATTAAGTTTTAATAAAAGAAAATGCTGAGAAAATTTCTACCTGGAGACCTGTAAGGCGCCAATAGAAACAAAACAGTTACTCTTGTTTGTTGTTCACAGAGGGGGTTGACCTAACCGATGGTCCCGCTGGTCAGGGAAGTCGGCTCCGTGCGACCTCAAGCTCCGGGGAGTAAAGGCACACCACATTTTAGCCCCTCGGCAAGAAGACCCGACACAAAACCGAGAAAGGGCCTCTTCCGTAATGAAGCCCTTCTATATTGATGACCACCATCATTTACCTTTGAAAGGATAGTGAAGAGATACAACGGACACCTGCAAAGGTGGCTGCGTTGGTCTGGCAGTCACAGCCCGGCATTCCCCGGTATCGCGGCACGATTTACCCTTAATTTATTGACATTGTGTTTTTGTCCTGGGTGACTGCGGGGCTTGGAGCTCTTGGTCTCGTCATAACATCTAAATTGTAGCGTTCTGATTCAGCAGAGCGGAATTCGGTTACACATTAAAGATAATTGAAACAATTTCTCGGGATACACGTAACGGTTTTTTGATTACTTATGAAGTATTGGTTTAACTTTAAAGGGTTGTGGTCGTTCATTGCTGCTTAACGGAACAGCAACACGGTCAAACTGTGGAATGTTCACCGAATTCGGTGGTAACCAAATCTGATTTACACTTTCATAGGCTATGGGTTTCGTTTCGAGAGCAGCAGTTGAAATAAGTCATGGTAATTGTGGGCGTATTGATAGTGGTATAAATCTCATTATCCGTATTAATCTTTAACTTTGTCAATTAAAGCATCATTGAAACGCTGGTGTATATGTGTTTGGAGGAGACTTCAAAGTTCCTTGAACCAACAAAGATCCTCAGAAAGTTAGTGTTTAAAAAACGAGTTGGTACTTACCAAGCTAACACAATATACGTTGTTACAACATTGCACAACGTGATAAGGTTGCAATTTGGTCGATAGGATGACAACGTTTTGGGTACGTTGCATAAACGTCCGTTTTTCAACCAATGTTGTACATCATTGGTTGCATGTTGGTAATTTATGCAACGTTACCGAAACGTTTTATAATATGCAACGTTTTCACAACATTGTATTTTGGTAGTAACGTTGTGGATAAGTTGTATTTGGGTCTCATTAGAACGTGGTAATTATGTTGTTACGAGGACGTTGTCTGCACGTTGTATTTTGTTTTTATCAAACGTCCTGTTTAAATTGTGGCGGGCACGTTGTCTTGACGTTGTATTTCGGTATTATAAAAATGCAGTATTTGCGTTGTGGCAGTCACGTTGTCTACACGTTGTATTTTGGTAACATTAAAACGTAGTATTTAAGTTTCGGCTGTACGTCGTCTTGTCGTTGTATATTGGTAATGTCAAAACGTAATGGCTAAGTTTTGGTGATCACGTTGTCACCACTTTGTATTTTGGTTCTGTAGACAAAAAAAGTAGTTATCAAGCTGTGACAGCCACGCCGTCTCATTCTTTAACCACACACGTATGATAAAAATTGTGAACATCAAGTTGTAGGCCTTTTAATTTTATCACAACGTAGAACTTTTGTTTTTACCATCACGTTGTGAAAATGTATTTTAGTTTAAATACAACGTACACACTATATAGACCTTAGGTGTTTGTGAACAAACACAAAGCTGTTTCGTTTTGTTTTGCTTTGACTAAACGCTCCAAACCTTTAAAGTGAGCCTGGCTATCAAATGTACGAATGTATTTACTGGTTCAATGTACACAATAGTGTCTAAACTCCGAAGTTTAATATAGTGCATATATTGTATCAGAATAAAGAATTTCAAGCTGTCATGCGACAATTCATGGCTGTTAACTTTCATTACACATTTTGTTAATGAAACTGTAAAACTTTCAAATGTACAATTTTATGAACTGGTTAAATTGTTGGTGTCTATCACTTTTTAGAGACATGGGTCGTTTTGTCCCCCACTAACAACTTGCTCAAAAACCACAATTTGCTCCTTAATGTTTCAAAGACACCTTCAACAATTTCAATGACACTTTCAAAGTACTTTCGGGTACTATTAAATGTGTTTTGTTTTGAAGAACAAAGACCTACGTTTCCGCTTAGGTATCATGAGCTCATCTTGCCGCATTGAGCAGCGTGCGGAATGCTGCATGTCTATTTAAAATTAATATGATAACGTTAGGACAACGTAAATATCACATATGCAAATTAGTAGATTGGGCTTAGAAGTTGTAAAATACCTAAAAAATAATTCAAGAAGTTTACCAAATTTATGAACTAGATTTACTGATTTCTTCTTGTATTAGTCTTAACTTACAGAGGTTTTAGTGATAAATTAATTGTAGACATGTAATTTTACTTAATATAAAAATATAAAAACAATATACACCAATGACTGCCAAAGTCAAGAAATCGGTATGTATATAATTTATAGTACATGCTGTACTATGTATAGTATACAGCTTCAGTGAAGTCACAGGTAACGCCGGCAACGTACGGGGACCTAGTCTGTTTTGTTGAAAGTAATTCGTTGATCTTGTTGACACACCAATTAACAGTTTTCATGAAACTATTGTATACAATTAACTGATAGCAATAACATAAGATTGGGTAAGAATGGGCTGACGTTGTGACAACGTTCAGGGTACTGGAAATGGAAACGTTGTTGCAAATTCTTTTTAAAACGATTATTTACAACATGGCAACGTTGTGTATACGTGCCAACAACGTGGTTGTTTCGTTGCACCATTACGTTCTAAAGACATACAATGGAGTCGACAAAGATTCTTTGCTTCAACGTTACTTAGATAACGTTATAACAACCAAACAAACACGCTCTGTTAACGTTGTCGTAACGTTTATATAAGTTGTCATAAGGTCACTGGAAACGTATCAACAACGTGGTTGTTACATTGCGTCCTTACGTTCAGAAGACGTATAGGGGAGTCGACAACGATTCGTTGTTACAACGTTATATTAATACGTTACTTACACCAAAGTCTGACTTCATTACAACGTTGTAAGAACGTTAAACTGCTATCTGGGTATCGCTTTTAGAAGGATTGTACTTTATTAATTTAGTGCAGGCAATTATAAATAATAGAGTGGCTTAGTCTGTCGAAAGCTTCGGTTGTGGCTCTCTCAAAGAGAGGGTATGATTGGCCGTGGTTTAATACACAGAAATCACATACAACGTATAAGTTTTATCGGAGAGATTACCTAACTTAGACTTTACTAGTCCAAATTGACCAGAGAAAAAAAATCTGCATCTGAAAAACTGCCAATTGCGAGAGAATTTTTTCCTACCAACACTGAAAACTCATTTCACAGAATGTCAATCTTGCAAATCGATGGAGACACATAAGGTCGGCAACATCGATTGATATTCAACGATTTATCGACGACGATCGTCTTGCAATTCAGTCAAAACTACGAGTAACATTTATATTCAAGTCTTTATTAAGATCTAGCTATTTTTGTTTCTGATTTTGTTCGGTGAAAATTTGTTTTCCCGAGAACAAGAAAAACATTTATTCCCTGTACTTATGCCAAACCCAAGGTTTGAAACAGTCAGTGTGTAAATTTCCTTGCATTTTCGCTTTTTAACAAACAACACAGTTTTGTCAAAGTGGACCGTCTATCTGTTCCAATCTTAGCTTATTTTTAAATTGATTGAACTTGAGTTCGCGTAATCAGTAAAGAGCTGTGCATTTAAAGGGTGTCGTGTAATTTTGGCGGCTATTTTGTAAGAAGGCTGACATTTTTGTTCACGATGACTTGTCAAGCTTTGTGTGCATGACGATGGTGCTTGTATAACACAATGCACATATGTTGTTTGAAAAACTGGATCCGCCGCCCATTTCATTTGGGGTTCAATGGCAGTGTGAACTGGCACCCCTAATGTAGCCATACACCTAAATGTAGCCTGAACCTGTATTTAGTTACATGTAAGTACATGGTTGGGGCTACGTTTAGGGAAGGGTTCTGGCTTCGTTCGGGGACAGGGTTGGAGCTAAATTTAGGGATAATGTTGGGGGCTATTATAAGGGACTGGGGGCTACAATTAGGTCCGAGTTACATTAACATACAGGTTTCTTAGGTACACTGATTGCGGCTACAATAAAGTCCTGACTTTATTTGGATACGTTGTTTGGGCTTTAGTTCGGGCCGGTGAGTATTTAGTTATCGGGCTATGTTTAGGGACCTTAGTAAAAGAACATAATGGTAATTGGTAACACTAGTTTTTAAAAGGCTCACTGATCATAAAGTTTAGACCAATACCAATCTGAAACTGCCAAAGCGGAGAGATTGCCGCAACTGACCTAGGCATGCAGGTCTATAATGAAAGAAAAGGACAAAACCCTTTGCAAAACAAAGGTCTAGTTTTCAGCGAGAACCCAACAAACCTGTGTGAACACTTGATCCAATTGGATAACAATTTGCACAGGTTGTGTAGTGTGTTCAGTGAAAGCCAGCAGGTTGGTTTTACTCTTTCATAAACCAATCTTGCATTATTCCTCTCCGGTAAACTACTCAAAGTGTTTGGTTTAACGAACAGAAGATGTAGCCAACGAAATGTCCTCTCTCGATGTCATGACACTTTAAGATTTGAGCCAAATGTGGAATGCTACCAAGTCCGGGTGCAAACTATAGGCTAGTACACAGTAGCATTAAATCATGTTACCACATTAGTGTCAGTCAGACCAGCGAGTGTGGAGGGGACAAATACCGCCTCCTTATTCATTTATGCCCCGACTCCCAAGACGCGGTGAAAATGTTTTCCCCCCTTTTTTTTGCGTGTGTTTTACACAAATCGACTGTAGTGTAATAACGGCTTGCGGAGAGCTCTCGAGAGCCTATCAAACAAGGACTCGAGGAGCGAGCCTCGTTCAAAAGGTCAAGCCACTCTGTTATTCAGTGTACTTCGATTTGGCCCGCGGGAATATCGGAGAAATCAGCCAGCAATCTGCACAGGGGAAACTGTGTGCAACTCTTGGCTAAATTGCGCCTTAATTTAGTCGCTTTGATAACTTATGAAACAGTGCAAGAATAACGGTTTGGGTTCTCCTTTTGCCTTTTTCAGCGCCATCGTAAAGTCAAAAGTGCGTACATTAAATGGCACAGTTCGTTCGTCGTTTCGTAATTACTGGCCTTTCAAAGGAGCGGTATGTTGTGAAGAAAAAATGTCGTGGAATTAGTTTATAGTTTCATCAAACATTCAATCTTACAGCTATGCGCTGGAACAAGCCACGTGTACTATGTGGTCTTTCATTTATAAGGTAGACAGTTTCAGGAAATACCTGTTAAAGTGCATCCTCATGAATCGACGATAATACTGGTGAAAACGCTTTGATGCGAATGTGGGCACTAAAGAAAACCAAAAAACAAAGTTCAGATTTTGTGTTGCTGCATTCGTCAAGTGCGGACATAATGCCTTACCGTACTGCACCGACGACACCAGCGGAGGTGCAGCTCGTTTCTTTACTAGCTTTCGATTGGAAAAAAACAAATGTAGAAAATATCATATGTAAAAACAAAACGTATAAGAATAATGGCTGTCCTTCCGTAGGTATATTTGGGGAAAAAAAGCATTATAAACAACCTAGCCAGTTTCAAAGTTGTTGATTTACTGGTTAAAAAAACCCAGTATATCACAAAGTGACTTATTTTGTCCACAGCAAAAAAAAAACCCGTGTTTGGAGAAAATCGCGATTGGAGTTGCACTATTTTACAAACTGCTGTTTCGGATTCTGCTTACTATTTTTGTTTAGAAAAAAAATTAAAAGACAAAAATACAGCTGACTCTGTTATTCGAACAGAACTGTCAATATGTTTTTAAATCTGCTACTTTTTTAATGAGGTATTAATTCCTAAACGCATACGTCATGATCATGAAAAAAGAAAAAGAAAAAAAAGATTTTTCCCTTCAGAGCATACAAACTGATGCATATTGCGACCTATTGTGATAGGTCACTCGTGAAAATACTACGCTTCGATAGGTCGAAAAGATAGGTCGTACACGCACGCTTGAATTGTGCTTTGTATATCATTGGTAGATTGGCGTATCGACATATGTCACTCCGTATAAACACAAAATGGCAAATCTACGTCTTTTATACAAATAGTAGTTACGAAACAGTTACGCTTTCTGTAACGAAACGTGCTGACAATTGTAATAGTAAAAGAGTATACCAATAATAAGTATAAACACCGATTTGCAAATAAATTGTCATTTTTGACAGAAAGGTCACTTCGTGGTACGAGCGACAATGTTTGTACTCGTTTTATAAAACGTTTACGTGTCCAACTTTTACAAAAACTACCTCAATGTTGACATGGCTTACGAGCATTTATAGAAACAAAGTCAAACTGGAAATACCGTTTAAATCAGTTTAAAAAAATTACTGAAATCATTGTAGCAACAACAAACAGAGGGGTGGCAATAATATATTGTGGTTGACGCTCAATGTTAAACCATTGTTTTTAATTACCATTGCCGTAGTTGTTGTCTGGTTCACTGTCTACAGTTACTATTGAAACGTTTCAATTGCATTTGATACAAAAAAAGGACCAGACTACAAGTTTTCTTTTGCTGCCAGTTTCTTGTTTGTTAACGTGGGGCCTTTTCCAAATACGGCTCCGTCAGTTATTTTGAAAACGTGGGGTTTCAGAAGAGGGCGTAAAACACGTGGACGGAGCCTAAGCAAGAGTTACAGCCGTAGTACAGAATTTGGGGAAAACATTGTGCAATGAGAGTAAATATCTACCCCATAAAACAAACAAGCAAACACCCCAACACCACGTCAAGACGGTCAATAGAGAGGTAAAGGGCGTTCTTTACACCCTTGCACGAGTTTTTAACAACCATTATGTGAGAATTTTACACCGAACAACCAAACTAAACTAACAAACAAACAAACACCCAACACCCCAACAAACAAACAAACACCCCAACAAACACCCAAACAAACACCCCAACACCCCAACAAACAAACACCCCAACACCCCAACAAACAAACAAACAAACAAACACCCCAACAAACACCTCAACACCCCAAATGAACAAACAAACAAACACCCCAACAAACAAACAAACACAAAATATGCCCAAGAAAGCGGTAGAGGGCGTTCTTTACACCACTGCAGTTACTTTAGCAACCAATATGTGACACTTTCACCACATTTCAGTCGGAATTTATATAAGTTTATATATATATATGTAAGTTATTTTATTTATTTATTTTTTTGGCGGGGAGGACTATGAGGAACTGGTGTGACTTTCTTAAGGGGTAAATTTTTAGATAAAAAAAAAAAGAAACCTAAACGTTCTTCCTCCTTCAGTTTAATTTGTTACGGGTTGTTGTTATTAAATATCTCGATCGCGCCAATTTATTTGCCTATCAATCACGTGACACGCGACAGGTTGCTCCTGTTTGCTCCTGTTTAATTGAGTTCGTGCTCTGTGTTTGTTTGGGTTTTTTCCCCCTGAGCGATTGCTGAAATTTACCAACCCCATTTTTTTTTTTTTTTACATTCAAGCTGTTTCGCTTTGACATAGACTTTGTAGCAATCCGTCAACTGATTTAAGGGAAAACAAAACTTTTCAAAGGCTATAATATGTATCAATGATAGTTATCGAAAGTTCTATCCCATTCCCCACCCCCTGATTTTCTCCCCCCAAAAAATGCGCCAAATGTTTTGATTGATTCATCTAGTTCAACTCGTCCGCCCTATTTCTTTCCAAAGTAAACAACCACAAAGTGAGGAAAACACAAGAAAACTATAACCCCTTTCCATGTATGTACAAACAATTAATCAAACGAATTTCGTCATTCGTTGAGTAGGTGGAAGAGACAACAAAAACAAAAAAAATATTGAAATAAAAAAAGAAAGATCAAGGAACACAATTCCAACCAATTAGATGACTGGATTGCGTACACACCGACGCAAAGTCCCTTCCGCAGATGCACTGGCCTTTATGATCCGTGACGCGCAGTGGATATTCGAGTCTGCGACTAAAACCGTATATTAGAGCAAGACTGCACAACCGAAGCGGTATAAGTAAGTACGGTTGCGTGTAAAGAGGACGACAAAAGTATAACTCGAGATTGTCTTTTGTGTGTGCGTGTGTGTGTGTCGACAAGCGGAGTGCATTCTGACAGTGGTATCCAGGTCCCCGGTTTGAAGTCACCATGGAAAGAACAGGTAGGAAGTGGAAGAGTACAGTCGCACAGCTCAGGAAAACCAACTGTTTTAAGTAGGCCTACTTTTTTGAATAAATGATAATAATAATTAAGACTTAAGTTTCTAATAATCTTCTCGTTGTTTGAGAGCATGACTATTTATCGCAGGATTTTCTGACATATGAAGTCCTGTAAATGATAATAACAAGTTTATTAAATTAAATTCGTATCCATTTTTTGTCAAGATGCTTGACTTGTGAAAAGACATAGACATATACATTTCTGGAAGGAATTACTGACTGTTACGAATGGGTTTTTATGTTTATCTTTGACATTTTTCGTCATTCTTGTCATTTTAATATCGTAGTTTATTGTATGATCGTGTGTCGTACACAATACGACAATACAGTGGTGCATTTTGTTGTAAGTGCGTCTACCGTAAATCTTCTTTAAACTTGAAAGAAAATAATACAAATAAAATAAAAGGTGATATATTGACTTTTGGAACTTCGAACATTTCATCCTGCTCAATATTGGATGTTTTATAATTGGGGCAAATATCGAATGGATATTTTGGACAAATTGAATTATTTGCCGTGCTCTGATCATTGTTTATCATATTGTACAGTCTGTCCAGTGATATGTACTGATTTGGTAGAACGTGATTCTTTTTAAAATGTCATCTTTGATAAATTGCTGATGATTTTCAAACGATCAGTTGTTGCTTTAAAACATAAAAATTATTTATAAAAATAGTCAATGTTTCTTTTCATTTTATTGCTGTTGATCTGTTTAACCCTCAATGAAGCCATCAGGCACTTTTCAGGTGTCCGTTTTTAATTAAAAAGTAATTACTCCGCCATTTTATTTTATTTGTATTTAAAAAAAATTAAGGTTCCTCAACTACACCTAGCCAAATAGCATGCCAATTGTCTTGTTACCATCGGGGTTGATTTCACACCCAAAAAAAATCCACCAATGACCAGTTCTCCCGGTATTCCCTTGGGAAATGTAAGAAATGTAAGAAATTATGATGTTTTTGCTGACTCATCAAACACGATAGTTTCATTCAAACAAATGGCTTAGAGACACTTGTGGGCTGATCTCAATGGAAATTTTGCTTGAATTTATTTTATTTAGTCACAAGGGTCTATATCCAATAGTTTGGGCGATTTAAACATGATTGTGTTCTCAAAAAATACGTATTACACGCAAAATATCAAACGGACACTTGAAAAGTGCCTGATGGCATAAGTGTGTGATTTTTTTTTGATGGTGTCACGAAGAGTTAAAACGAAAATGTCGGTTTCCGTATTTAATTATAGCATTTAAAAAACAAATGCTATTTCACACCGAGTGAAAGTGCAAATGGCAGAAGATCTTTCTGGCTTTTTTTTTTTTTTTTTTTGGCACGGTACTCTTTAGGCGGATTGTCTTTGCCAAATAGCACCTGAGTGTAAAACGATATATCTCTTTATGGCATTGCACGTAATGCAAGCTTTTGATCGGCTCCGTGTATATAATATGCCAATATTGAACTTGACTTGTTGGTTCAGCTTCGCTGATGGCTGCGGTCTCTTCCACGGAGGATAAATGGAGAGTCCACGGCCGAATGGAATTCTGTGTAAACACCCGTACGAGGATCATGTCTGTGTTATTTGCTCAATTGTGTGTAACTCATTTGATCGTAATTGGAATGTTTCAGATTGATCATGAAAGCTATTTTACAAACTCCCCCTTTTGTGTCCTTTTTATTTAAAATTTTATAGGGATAATTGATTTTTTTTGGGGGGAGGGGTGAAGGTGATTTCATTTCCATCAGCAAATTCGATGTTTAGAGTCATTTCATTTGAAAGTGATAGTACCCCTTTGGTACTATCCCTTTGTTTGCCGAGTGCATTCAAGCTCCGTTGGCAAAAAGGATGAATGCAAATGAGTCATTACTTCTTTGTTTGGTTTTCTAAATAAACAATCAATGCTTATTTAGTAAGTTTTTTTCCCATCTAATCCCCTAAAAGAACAAATCCACAACTAAAATCCATTGAATTTATCAAACAAGAGCAACAAATCATGAAGTCAGATTCCCAGGCAGTTACAGTGGAATAGCCTTACAACTTTGACTGAAATTAATAGTTCATGTTTTATAAGCATACAGACAAAATTGCTTTTGTCAAGTTGAGACCTGTACCCACACTTTGCGTGACTCTTGCATAATATGAAACAGCAAATCCGTAAATATTTTAAGAAACAAAACGTTTGCAAACATCAAGGTTTTGAATTCGAGAGACCAAAAACAAGTAGAATCCGAACAATAAATTGGCAAACATCAACATGATTGTACATTTGTATTTTCCAAACAATGCACATTAAATAGTCATAATATTAGTAAAACAATGCAACTGTTCAAACTAAATTCACACGACAATGAAATACAACAATACAAATTTGCAAATATCGATCATTATGGTTCATCTTATATTTTGATCTAACCTGTTTCAAAAGAATTGTAAAATCCAGTTCTGTTTATATTTGTGGTTTGCTCTGATAGCCTTCTGATACAATTGAGGTTCTTTACCACCTTCTCATTCCGAGCAAAGACACATTATTGAATTTAAATATTCCTATTATGTCTCTTGTTTCTCTTCTGTCTCGCCCTATCCAGGAATTTATTGTGTTCTTCTGTCGCTACTGGTCTTAGTCACAATTCACAGGTGTATAGCACAGAAACCAGACCTAATTATACGTTACGGCAAATCCTTCCCCTCTCGGCCCAGGCAAATGCCGAGGTCGCCCTTCTATGCCAAACGGAATGAGGTGTTTCTCCCAGACAACAACGACTTCCCATCGGAATTCGCCAGAGACGAGCAACTGGACACGGAAAAGGCAGCAATTGATGGTAAGTCCGTTCTGGTGCAATTCCCGATGGGTTAAAGGGGAACGCCCCTATACTTTTTGGTAGTGTGTGCGCGCCAACTTACGGGGTACTTTTAAAAATGGAACGATGAAACCCACAAGGGAATTCTTTGTTCAACCTCTGGACCCTACAAGATATTTCTTTAGAAAAGGGAATAGTAGACCAACAATAGCTGGACCCCATAGCTGGAGGGGGGATTACCCCCAGAATTTCCAATCAACAATGAAAATGATGAACATTTAAAAACTAGGCACCGTCACTTTGATATTTCAACATCCTTAAAACAATGTTTCAAGCTCGGATTAACAATATTTATTGCAATTCGTAAATGCCGTTTCAATGCCGGATTTCGTAATAGGAGCCGAAGGTTCAAATTGTTATACTCGTCTCCACAGTCTCCTACATTGAGTTAAGCCACGTTACGAATGGCTGATGTTTTCTCGATCGTTTCTTGGTGGAGTTTTGTCTGTCACTCATGTCGCCGATGGACTGTAAGTTTTCCGTCCAGCGTACAAATACCATGCGTGGACATGGAAAAAAAAGTTAGTTCACAAACTGCATAATCTTGAGATCTTGTTTGAACTTTTCTGAAGAATGTCTCTGTGGGGGTCCAAGACGAAAACAAGAACAACTTTGCTGGGTCTTTTCTGCCATTATGTAGAAGACCAAACAAGGGTCATTCCGTAAATAAGCCCATGTATGTTTGTCAGCCCAGTAAATCGAGGACTTTGATGGTTTATACTCGAAAGCGAGGCAAGAACGCCCTCGCTCTGTCGGAACACCCGGATCCCTTTGTTTAAAGTCCTCGGTTTCAATGGGGAGCGACCCCAAGGTCTTTATGAAGTGGACAGCCATTTTTGTACTTGTGATAATCTAAGTCTCCAAACTGGAGTATTTTGATGGATCGCCAGAGCAAATACCAGCTCTCAAAACAACTTCCGATGGGAAAATTGAAACGCTTTTGAGAGTGTATTTTTGCTTACGGGGCAGTGGAACGACGGTGGAGATAATGTATACGGGTATTAATGGAATGTTGACACCGACAATGTATATTCGAGGTTACTTCCATTTAGGGGGCCTATGTATATACTTACGCTTTTTCTCAAAACGTCCTTTTTAGAATTGTACCTGAATCCAGACTGTTTTAGTTTTATAAGTTCGATTAAATGCTGTCTGGTGGTGAAGAGACAAAGTTAACTTATTTCTTCAAAAGGTGGAAATGTCATCATTTCAAACCGCCTCCCAAAATCAAGACCTTTTTTGTTCTCATCCGTGTATTGCGCAAGCTTCCCGTATACACGCCATTCATTGCATTACGGTATACTAAAGCAAAATGGGGACAACAATTATACCATCTCTCACCTAGTTGTTACTGTTGACGTGTACAACCCTAAAGGGGAGGCTCTCTGGTTTCAACTTCCGACCTTTTTCCATTCTCCACTCATTTCCTCCTTCCTTCTAAGTACAATCCGCTATTCTGTTCGCCGCAATCTTCGCTATAATGCCTCCTGCGTTTCAAGTTAAAGGTAGGTCATGGATTTTGTTTTCAACGTAATGCTGACTTACAGGCAAAATCATAAAGAAATATACAATAAAAGTCACATGTGAAAAAAAATCAGCTGAATACAGTGTCTACTTGCTGAGAAAAACAGCAAAAAAACCGTCACGGTATTTTCACAAGAACGTCGAATCCATCTACGTTTAGCGAGGTGACAGCGGGTACCAGCCGCTTCGCATGACCCCACTTTGAAAGAGAAAGTGCACCATTGGTTTATAGAAGAATACGTTCATTTTCATCTTCTAGTTTTTCAATCAGCGAATCATACACATCCAACCCGTGGAAAAAAAATCATCAAGAATGTTAAGGAGATCCCGAGTACCAGTTTGTGGTATGTCCGTCACACTCGTAATGATGCAGCGTTATTTGTGGGCATTGGGATTTTCTTTCCTTTGCTCTAAGGGAATATTACTTAACAGTTGACTATGTCTCCCGATGGTTAGTAAATTAATGTCTGAACTTTATAATCAAAGATAGTATTAGCTGTTGCAAACTGCTTACCAACCAAAAGGATCTATGGTATAAATGCAAAAAAAATAGTTAGTGGCCTGACGTTTCGACCCTAGCAGAGTCTCTTTTTAGCCTTCGAGAAAGACTCTTCTAGGGTCGAAACGCTAGGCCACTAACTATTTTTTTGCAACTTTATAATCAATGAGGTTTCAAGTTGTATAACTAGGCCTTATAACAAATATAAATATATGTTCATAAAAAGTATTATAGTTTAAGCTATTATTATTATTATTAGTTTGTATTGGCATACATCTATAAAACATGTTGACGACAGGCTAGTCAAGCTATTCCACTGTGCCAACCTCATCCCAAAACAATTTTCCATTATCCTCGTTCTCCACAGTATGTAACTTCCTGTGCTTTGACCTTTTCTCAAGGGCCCTATTCAACAGACGAGCTTAAGCTGATAATAAAGCTTAGCAGTTTTTACACCTGTCACTTGGTGTTTTGGCTGGTATCTGTGTTCAGTAAGCAAACTTGTTTTGTGCCAAGTACTTTTTGTGCGTAAATAGCTCAATGAAATTGGGCCCAAGTTTGTTTTTCTTTCTGTTTTTCGAATAAAAAAAGTGAGAAGTAATATGACTCCCCCCCCCCCCTCATAAATAAAAAGCCTGCCTTCATTGTGAAACATAATTTTTTATGTCGTTGCGATAAAATGTTTGATGCTAGAAAAAAAAGGCAAAATCTTCAACAACAAGGGTGGGATAAAAAACAAATACCAAAAATAATAAACTAAAACATGGTTAAACAAAGTCGTTGGGAACTTTTTGGAAGAAGTTGCCGATATTTTTGTCATTAGTGATAGCTAATCATTTTTTTCAAAACCGGTAGCTAACCTAGCATTAACATTATTAAATATAAATCGTGTCGATCATTTTTAGAATTCTTCCCCAAATGACAATTTCTTGGGAAGACCTGCTTGAAAGATGGATTAGTTTTGGGCTATTAGTAACCATATCGAATGCTTTTCAGGAACAAAGCAGTTTTCGATTTCAACCACTCTACATCCAATCAACAATAACAAACAGGGTGTTGGTTGTCCCTTTTTGAAGGTTGTCAATTTCCATTCGCACGTTGAAGATCAAGGGTGATCACGTACGTGTTGTTTTAAAATCTGCGTTCTCATATACCTTAGTTTCATTTTACTTTTGGCGATCAGTCCGCAGAATCGCCGTTGTTTTTCCCCCAGCCACACTTAAACCAGAAGAGCGGATGCTCTTTGATTTACGCGCACCCCTGAAAACACGCGTCAATAAAACAATGCCACTTGTGTGGCTGGATACTGTTTTGTCTCAGTCAAAACAACCCGATGGTCGTAAACATCCCGACATGTGTCGTAGAGGGCTTTGCGTATAACTAAGTTTCTTAATTAAGAAGTGAAACAAACATCGAAAACGATCAGTGAGACCAATGGCTGGTGGTGGGGGCGGTGGTAGCCATGGAACGGTATCGACGATGAGCAGGTGTTCGGAGATTGTCGTGGCGCGGTACTGCTGCCGTGAACGGCGTCTACGAACCTTCAAATGTGGCAGCATCCGGAGTCGATGTAATTTTCTCAAAACAAAAGAAAACAACAAACTGCCGGATTATTACATACCGGTAAATATTGACTGTGTGCACTTGAGTGCCGTACATTTGCTTAACCCAAATAATGAGCCGGGACTGGAAAACAGTTCCTTCCGCCGTGATTTAATAGTGCTCCTTCCCCCATGATAACAATGGCATTAGGCTTTAATTACTCTGATGACGTCAGTGTCTGATACCCACTCTCCACACACACTCACCCACGCATATCACACACACTGCTGGCTTGCCCGGTCTCAATGGAAAGGGAGCGGTTCGTTTCAGGGGCGTGGCATCTCGAAACAACAAGGAGAAAGACTCGGCAGTTTTAAAGTCGACAATTGCACTGTGTTTTTGATGCAGTTTGGGTATAGGGACTATTTTAATGGAAACCCACGCTCGAGTTGTAAATACCTGTATACACAAAAGAAAAGCACACTCAATCCATTACGTTATAGCCAACCTTGAGTGACTTTGTATCTTCAAATTATGGAGCTCTTTTAGTTCCATACTATTTATCCAGATGACTTGTCAATTATTCATCTAGCCGTGTCGACTTATTTAACTGAATCTTCGTTTTGTGGCTGTCTTGGCCAGTCATGGCATGGCAAGTCGACATCTCAGTTCCAAATCGTAGCTAGATAAACTATCACAAGTCGACATCTCATTTTCAATAAATCGACTTAGCCAGATAAGTGTTCACAGCAAGTCGACATCTTAGATTCGGGTTAGTCTTCACGGGGAGTTAAATTATCACGACTAGTCGACATATCGGCTTCAAAGTTGCTCTTTTTGTCGTGTTGCATTTTTGTGTATATATATTTTCACGGCAAGTCGACATTTTAGATTTAGGAAGTCTTTACGGGGAGATGAACTAGCACAATAAGTTGACATCTCAGTTTTAAAAAGTTGACTTAGCCGGGTAAAGTAGCACAATGGTCGACATCTCTTTTTCAGAAAGTTGACTTAGCCAGATAAATTAGCACAATAAGTCGACATCTCAGTTTCAGTTAGCCGACTTAGCCAGACACACTTTAGCCGGGTAAAGTAGCACAATGGTCGACATCTCTTTTTCAGAAAGTTGACTTAGCCAGATAAATTAGCACAATAAGTCGACATCTCAGTTTCAGTTAGCCGACTTAGCCAGACACACTTTAGCCGGGTAAAGTAGCACAATGGTCGACATCTCTTTTTCAGAAAGTTGACTTAGCCAGATAAATTAGCACAATAAGTCGACATCTCAGTTTCAGTTAGCCGACTTAGCCAGACACACTTTAACATCATGTCGACATCTTTGATTTAGTTTGGTCTTTCTGTCGAGATAAATTATCCAGTCAAGTTGACTTCTTCATTCCAGTAAGTCGACTCGGCGAGTTCAATTACCACTTTATCTAAATAAAGTGTCCAGGCAGGTCCCGTAGCTCCGGACGCCGCTCTGTGTCTGTGGATCGTGTTGGCGACTTTTTAGTGACTTTTTATTTCCTTATTCATCAGAATTTCATTATCACTTTTTTTTAAATCGACGTTTCCTCTTCACAAGTTGAGTAGCAGTTGAGCCAAACTCCGGGGTATAGATTAAAAACTGTACAAAACGAGGGGGAGGATGATGGGGGAAAACTTTGGCGTGCCAATAATCGACCCATCTGTTTGCACACCGATCGATACTGAAAATGAGTTAAGCCAACACGGCAACAAAAATAACACAGACTGCTGTTCGAATGCCTTATACTTATAACTTGGTTTTACAACAGTGGCAATCAAATTGTTTTGATAACACTGGTGGGTTTTTTCCCCACTCTTTTTCCCCCTTTCTTCCTTGCAGCGCAAGGCGACTGTTTAACCAGTATCGATATGGCTTTCGTTATTACCGTAATGGCCAATTTTCACTGGATGGAAGGACGCATTTTCCCTTTAGACGTACGTCCATGTGGGTCATGTTTCATCGGTGGTACCCACTTAAATCAAGCCGGCGTCCGTTTTGCCTTATTATCGTTGCCGCTCTGGGAGAACGGAATACAGTCGCAAATGCGAACGGTCGTTGAAGCGTACATACACATAAACATTATTTCCAAAAACAACACTACAAATGTATCAATACTTCATTGTGGATCTTTCAATGCCTTCGGGTTACACCCCCCCCCCTGCTTCCGTACCCTGCCATTACTTGCCGTATTCCTGCTACAAATGTGTTCATATAACATGAACGATTATGTACATTTACGGCTTATGAATAAAAGTATACACAAATTTAATACAAATATAGGCAAATAAGAAGATATTATTGTTTGTTTGATTGCTGTTGTTGTTGTTGTTGTTGTTGTTGTTGTTGTTGTTGTTGTTGTTGTTGTTGTTGTTGTTGTTGTTGTTGTCGTCGTCGTCGTCGTCGTCGTCGTCGTTGTTGTTGTTGTTGTTGTTGTTGTTGTTGTTGTTGTTGTTGTTGTTTTTTTATTTTATTTTTTTTTTTTTAGGTTTTTGCTTTTGTTGATTTAATGTTTACTGGTTGATTTGTTTGTTTGTCTGTTTGTTTGTGTTTTGGGTTGTTCCAATTTCATTTACGAATCCAGTTGAAATTTGCTTGAAGGTTTATTTTTAAATTAAAATCTGGTGTTTTTTAAACGGGTGGTAAAAAATAAAAATCACCTGCTTTATAAAAGCTGCTTATACGCCGAATATTGTTGCTGTTAATGATACTAAAAACGACCACTTCCGAATTCGTATCACTTGTCAAAATTAGGAATATAGTAAAAACTCAATTACTTCTAATTCGATTGATTGTTTAGCTCCGTTTTTTTTTCCTAGTTTGTAATTGAATGCTTCAAGCGAAGCGGTTGCTCTGTCAGGCACCGTGCCTGACAGTAAATAATTCTATGTTACTCGAGGTTGTTAGATCTCCAGGTATGCAGAAAGTCCAAAGGTATCCTTTATAACTGCATGGCAAACTGTCAAACCGAGCTGTTCCAATACACAGTGGTGCATCCAGGATTTTATAATGTTTTTATCCACCCCAAAAACAATTTCCCTAGCAGTTTTAACTATCTGAGCAAATCATAGAAACAAGACAGGGAATTGGAGAAAAGAAGTAAAAACATGAATGTGCACACAGAATAGGAGTTGTCTTGGGGGGTTTAAAATTGGCTTTAAGAATTTTCCACATCCGGTTAATCTAAGAAAATAGTGTTATTGAGAGAGAGGGTGAAGGTTCCAGGATATCGGGGCTTTGGCTTCCGAGAGATTGCCTTGGGTGCTCTGCTGCACCCAGAAGCATTAACTTCTTAAAACGTAATATCTGTAGACTCAAAGGTAAAATGTGAAGGACTTAATGCCGAGGGGGTATAGTCCGCAGAACCTTGGGTCCCAGACATTTTTTTTATAATGATCCGTGTGGCCCCTTGAGGCTTTCCTATTCCATTCATCTCAATGTGTACCCGAAACCGAGGCTGTGATGAGAAATACAGTCTGGTGCGTAGAATCGTAATTGTCATCTCATGTACATGGGACCAAGCACAACTTTGAGAGAATATAGAGGGGGAAAGTTTATACTATCTCTCACTCAAACCGAACAAAAGGTATGGTTTCACTGCATTGTTCATCGAGTGTCACAAAAGGGAACTAATTACTCGGGGGAATTTTGATACAAGCATGGAATTTGGCTCGCTGTCAGAGTACGTCACGAGAAAGCCATTTTGGCTACAGGGCCAATGCAAGTTTGTTCCTTCGAACAAAAGATTACGGTAGTATGACACGCAATTTTCAAAATGGCTGCCAATGCTTGTCATTACTCTGACCGTGTGCCAAATTTCAAGCTCGTCATCAAAGGCACGATTGCTACCAGCCTTACACTACTGCAATATTATTTTCAAGATCAATAACTTTTCAAGAATTAATCACTATGTAACACACCACCTCTAAGGATTACTATTGTAAAAAAAATATAGCTATGATATAATTTAAGGACTGAATATGTATAATTAAGTTTGACAACAAAAGACGGGAATGAACGATTACTATACTTCTGGGAGGGAGGTAGAAGGGGACATATAATACGTGGTCTGTAATTTATACAGTCATTATATATATCTATTTTTTTCTCTGTTGTTCTCTGTTTTTACTGTCTTTTTTTCTGTTCGAAGGTGAACCTGTGCATTATTAAAGCTGGATTCAATTGCCAATGCATGCACCGGTGGGAAATAAAAGAAAGTGTTATTGCGACGTTGTTCTCAAACGATTGGGAATTCAGATAATGCAATAACATCATTGTTCCGATTTCAGAAGAAGAAACAAAAAATAGTAATAAAACACACACACACACACACACACAAATACTTCCATCGTCCTTGACTTTCTGCGGGATTTGTACATGGAGCCTCGGCTAGGCTTTTCTAAAACGAAATAATATCGTCAAAATACACGTCTGATCATTCTCTTTTTTCCTGTTTTTTTTAAATAGTTTGTTAACGATGAAAAGAAGACACATTTATGTTGGTCTTCTGACACGTTTCTTGATACCTACTGTTGGAGTGATGCCCCATTTGATATTTGTTTTGAATTTCTGTTGTAAACAACAATACTGTATCAAATCTGTGAGATATATATTCTGCAATATTTGAACTCGTAAACCCACTGTTTACAGGTACAATACACGACGGATACGGAAATGATCCCCAGTTGGGTGATTCTCATTCGGAGAATGATTCTCATTCTCAGATTCTCATTCTCATCTTTTCAAAGTTCTTCGTGGAATATCTCCAGACTATACATAATCTTCTGCATAAATATATTTCTGTTCGTCCTCTTGGTTCTGCTGGCCAATCCTTACTGGCGCTTACTACTTTTTTTCACAAAATGATATGGTCAAAGAGCCTTCAACTTCATTGCACCTTCATGGAACGACTTGACTTTTCAAATTCGCGAAGCTGACTCTTTTCTGATTTTCACGAATCATTTGTCTGAATCTATATTTTTGTAACAAATTGCTTCCTATATTTGATTTCATTGTTTTCTGTTTTCTGTTGAACATAGATGCTCCTGCATTATGCGCTATATAGATATATTGTCTTATTATTATTAGTAGTAGTATTGTTATCATTATTTTTATTATTATTATTTTCTTTTAAATCGATACCAGGATGAATTTCAGTTTGCGGTAACACCATCTACACTTTATGACTAGAATAGTGTTCTGAGCAGACGGCTTGTCACAATCAGAAGAGTGTACCTGGTGTTTCTCGTGGGGACGTCTTGTCAAAATGTCACAGTATCCCCAAGTGAGATGGGTGCGGGGCTTCTCGTGAGTAATTACAAGAAGTCCACCTGAGCCACATGTTCTACTCCGCGATAGTAGATAGTAAGAACAAAGAGCAAGTTGAGAACTAGCAGGACATTTTCTTTTAGAACCAACTTATATCTCGCTCAGAAATGGTGAAGATAGGTACGAGAAGACCCCTCCCCCCCCCGATCCACTGATCTATAATCCGGGGCAGTGCTTACATTTGCAGGAAAGGTTCTTTCAAAACTAAGTGAAGATGATTACCAAATACCCCCGCCCCCGGGGTACCTAATCTACGGCAATAGAGTTCCAGGACAAGTTCTTATTAGAACTAGACTCTATTCAAAGAAAGTAACCACATAGTGTTCCCTCCAACCTAAATTTAGTGTCGATTACGTCTTGACAATTTTCTTCTGGAAAAAGGGTCTCAAAGTTCAACTCGCAAATGGTAAAACGTCAGTAGTGCACAAAGTCCTTGACAAAACCTGATTTCTTGAAAAGGTGATATTATTTGATGTCATATGATGTGATATTATTTGATGACGTGCTTGTTGGAAAAACCTGATGGAGGAATGCACTCTAGACAGAACCATCGAGGAGTCGTTGCTCTTCTGTCACGCGTTTTGTGTTGCAAGTGGGAGGTTCACGGTGACTTGACAAAATGGTCACTGACGGTCAAACAAACAAACTACCCGACGTTGTTCATCATGCGCCCAGCGATCAAACAACCACAAATTGGTTTGCGTAAAAGGAAATTAAGTCAAATCACAAACCACTCAAGAGATTCGCAACGAACACGGAATCATCACCGTCTGTTTAATAATAGTTTGGCGCCCTGTAAATATTAATGCACATCGTGCCCGAAGAGCAACACCTCCCGGACTCTGATGTTAAAAAAAACTATAATAATATATATATTTTTTTTTTAACCTTGGAATTTATTCTAATTGGAGGATACCAAACAATGTTTGGTTCGTAACCATAGGTAAGGTTGACCGTAAATCAACCAGCATTGTTGACTTCCATTAGATAATTGTTTTGAACGTGGCTGTACATTTCCGTTCTGACGTTGCCATATACAGTGCGGTGACAAGTTTGTGAAAAATACAATAGGTCAATGGTCTTCGGAAGGGTTTCATTCATTCATTCTATGATTTCAAAAAGTTATTTAATAAAAAAAATATATATATATATAAAAATTAAAAATCGTGTATATCCCGTGCTTTAAAAATGATGACACCAAAACACGTACAAAATATACCAAAAGCAACAAAATAGTCAAAGAATACATTCAACAACAAAAAATCAACAACAACAACAACAACAACAAAACACACTCAAAAAGCAAAAGAACGATTTACGTTGGAACTTGGAATTAAAAAGATGACGGGAATTTGGCAAGAATGATCGTCTAAAGCTCTCTGTATTTGCACGTAAAGGCTCGATTCTGCCGGATTTGCGTACACTAACCAGGTGACTAATATAGGATGGGCGGGGTCCTGTATGATAAACTGAATACAGTATCATTTCGATTTTCAAGTTGATTAACCAGAGGCGGATTCAGGATTTTTAGGTGGGCGGGGGCGCAAAATTCGAGGGCTAAATTCCAAGTCGATAATTCTCAGTAATCCCAAAGTGTAAATGCGAGTGATCTATTTGATTTTGACTGATGCTGGAGTGAGGTGTTCTACTGTGAGGCAATGAAAACAAGCCCGTAGGAAGCTCCCAATTATAGGTCAGCTACATGTCAGAAGCAGAAACAGGCGAAGCGCAAAGCCCTTTTTGGCGCGGGGTCCGGGCCGCTTAAGGGCCCCGAATTTGTTGGTACAATCTGGCCACTTTACCCTAGAATTTGGCTTAAAAGGGTATGAAAAAGTTATTTAAAAAAATATATATATATATATATAAAAATTAAAAATCGTGTATATCCCGTGCTTTAAAAATGATGACACCAAAACACGTACAAAATATACCAAAAGCAACAAAATAGTCAAAGAATACATTCAACAACAAAAAATCAACAACAACAACAACAACAAAACACACTCAAAAAGCAAAAGAACGATTTACGTTGGAACTTGGAATTAAAAAGATGACGGGAATTTGGCAAGAATGATCGTCTAAAGCTCTCTGTATTTGCACGTAAAGGCTCGATTCTGCCGGATTTGCGTACACTAACCAGGTGACTAATATAGGATGGGCGGGGTCCTGTATGATAAACTGAATACAGTATCATTTCGATTTTTCAAGTTGATTAACCAGAGGCGGATTCAGGATTTTTAGGTGGGCGGGGGCGCAAAATTCGAGGGCTAAATTCCAAGTCGATAATTCTCAGTAATCCCAAAGTGTAAATGCGAGTGATCTATTTGATTTTGACTGATACTGGAGTGAGGTGTTCTACTGTGAGGCAATGAAAACAAGCCCGTAGGAAGCTCCCAATTATAGGTCAGCTACATATCAGAAGCAGAAACAGGCGAAGCGCAAAGCCCTTTTTGGCGCGGGGTCCGGGCCGCTTAAGGGCCCCGAATTTGTTGGTACAATCTGGCCACTTTACCCTAGAATTTGACTTAAAAGGGTATGAAGAGATTTCCGTGCTTTTTTATTTATACAGTCTTGCGGTCTTATAAAATTCCGTATGTACTCATATTACCATCCTCAAAAACTGGAGTGCTATCTGGGCATTTACTGCTGGACATGATGGGTTGCTTGGGTGCACTATTAAACATCTTCTAACTCAGACCACTTCATTCACTTTTCACTTCAGGGAATTTGTGGGCCCAAGCAATCGTCAG